>CM023834.1:25804761-25840098 GCA_013266295.2 Branchiostoma floridae x Branchiostoma japonicum | reverse complement strand
TCAATTGTTTAACACATGTCTGCAAAACGGGCATTTTCCACAAGAATGGTCCCTCAGTCACATTGTCCCAATTCACAAGTCTGGGGACCCTTCTGTCCCAGACAATTATCGCGGGATCTCTATAATTAGTTGCTTAGGCAAATTATTCTCTTCTATATTAAACAATCGCCTTGTTAGTTATGCAGAAAACAATAATCTTTTTAAACCCCACCAGGGCAGGTTTCAGGAAAAATTTTAGAACAACAGATAACCTCTTCGTAGTAAGCACATTAGTTAGCAAGTACCTCAGTAAAAATTCACGTCTTTTTGCTTGCTTTGTCGACTTTACTAAAGCCTTTGACTCTGTCTGGAGAAAAGGTCTTCTATTCAAATTAAATAGCCTTGGTATAGGGGGTAAATTCCTCGAAACTATAAGAGATATGTACGCTAAAACATGTAACTGTTGTCAAACATAGTCATGGGCTAACAGAACCTTTTGTAACAAACTGTGGTGTCCGACAGGGATGTAACTTAAGCCCGACTTTATTTAACCTATTTCTTAGTGATATTACATCTATGTTCAATGATGATATTTGTGACCCACCAACCATGTACAATAAGCTAGTCCCATGTTTATTATATGCAGATGACTTAGTCCTTCTCTCTGAGTCAAAACAAGGACTACAATCTGCCCTGAATAGATTAGAACACTACTGCCATACTGGAAGCTAAATGTAAACCTTAGGAAAACAAAAATTATTGTTTTCTCTAAGGGTGGTCGTTTACCAAAAGACCTGTCCTTCATGTATGAGAACAAACCTGTTGAGATAGTAACATCATATTGTTATTTAGGAATGGTTATTAACGCTGCCGGTACTTATAAGGCGAACAACAAGCACTTGTACAGTAGAGGTCTTAAAACTTTATTCGGGTATTAATCAATCATTAGACAAGGCTGATGCACCTTTATCCATCAGAAACAAACTTTTTGATACCTGTGTCAAACCCTCAATTCTTTATGGATCGGAGATCTGGGGATCAGTCAAAAGCTCCAAACTCTCTGCCCCATCGAATCCATCCACCTGAAATTCTGTAAACAAACCCTTCACGTTCCGAGATCGGCTTGTGGCCTCGCTGCAAGAGCGGAATTAGGGAGGTTTCCCATTCAAGTGGAAGCCACCCTAAACGCTATCAAGCACTTGATTAGACTACGCCAGAAAGTACCAGCCGATAGTTTTCAAGCTGATGCTCTCTCTTGTCAGCTAGAGTTAGACAAAACTGGAGCCAAATGTTGGGCGTCAGGAGTGCGCAAGTCCCTGGAGGAGTGTGGTTATGGTTACATCTGGCACTGTCCCCTCCCATACAACACAAATTTGGTCTCAAATTATTAACTCCATCCATCAGCGACTAAAAGACATTACACCCAAACCTTCTTTAAAGAAATACACAATGACAATAGAGGTGGTTCTGCTAAAAACAAACTGAGGACCTATAGACTGTTCAAATTGGCCTACAATGAAGAAACAGTACATAAATATCGACAACACACGGCACAAAACCGCCGTCACAAAACTACGGATCAGCTGCCATAAACTGCACATTGAGACCGGTCGACATAACCGCACTCCTCTGGAACAACGTATCTGTCGATACTGTAATTTAGATAGAATAGAAGATGAACTTCATTTTGTAATAGAATGTAGTTTGTATAATAGTGCGAGAATTGAACTTTATAGACAGATAACATCGATGTTTCCCCACTTTACACACCTAAGTAATACAGATAAATTCACATTTTTAATGAACTTAGACAAACCCCCGATCCTTAAACTTGTATGTTCTTATCTTTTCAACATCACAGAGAAGCGAAGAGAAGTCGAAATTATGTAACAGAATGTAGTGCTAGTGCTAGATCGATCTTGTTGTATATATATGTGTGTATTCAAGTTATGCCTTTGTACCTAACCCAGTGGGTATGTTTGTACAATAAAGGTCTTCATTCATTCATTCATTCATTCATTGATAATACAAGTACTATTTTCTTTTGGTGATATAAGCTCGCAAATAGCGTCAAATGTTTCGGGGACGTTTCCTAGGCATATTGTACGTGTTAGAAGTGTAATAGAAGCATTAGGTAACTTTGTGCTGATTTTGGGTTCAAAATGCCAAACGGAGCCCTAAAACATACCTTTTGAGGAAAATTAACCGTCCCCATTGATAATACAAGTACTATTTTCTTTTGGTGATATAAGCTCGCAAATAGCGTTATAATATGTCGGGGACGTTTCCTTATCATATTGTACGTGTTAGAAGTGTAATAGAAGCATTGGTAACTTTGTGCTGATTTTGGGTTCAACATGCCAAACGGAGCCCTAAAATATACCTTTTAGTGAAAATTAACCGTCCCCATTGATAATACAAGTACAATTTTCTTTTGGTGATATAAGCTCGCAAATAGCGTTATAACATTTCTGGGACGTTTCCTAAGCATATTGTACGTGTTAGAAGTGTAATAGAAGCATTGGTAACTTTGTGCTGATTTTGGGTTCAAAATGCCAATCGGAGCCCTAAAACATACCTTTTAGCGAAAATTAACCGTCCCCATTGATAATACACGTACAATTTTCTTTTGGTGATATAAGCTCGCAAATAGCGTTATAAATGTTCTGGGACGTTTCCTAAGCATATTGTACGTGTTAGAAGTGTAATAGAAGCATTGGTAACTTTGTGCTGATTTTGGGTTCAAAGTGCCAAACGGAGCCCTAAAACATACCTTTTGACGAAAATTAACCGTCACCATTGATAATACAAGTACAATTTTCTTTGGTGATATAAGCTCGCAAATAGCGTTATAATATGTTCGGGGACGTTTCCTTATCATATTGTACGTGTTAGAAATGTAATAGAAGCATTAGTAACTTTGTGCTGATTTTGGGTTCAAAATGCCAAACGGAGCCGTAAAACATACCTTTTAGCGAAAATTAACCGTCCCCATTGATAATACACGTACAATTTTCTTTTGGTGATATAAGCTCGCAAATGGCGTCAAATGTTTCGGGGACGTTTCCTAGGCATATTGTACGTGTTACAAGTGTAATAGAAGCATTGGTAACTTTGTGCTGATTTCGGGTTCAAAATGCCAAATGGAGCGCTAAAATATACCTTTTAGTGAAAATTAACCGTCCCCATTGATAATACACGTACAATTTTCTTTTGGTAATATAAGCTCGCAAATAGCGTCAAATGTTTCTGGGACGTTTCCTAAGCATATTGTACGTGTTAGAAGTGTAATAGAAGCATTGGCAACTTTGTGCTGATTTTGGGTTCAAAATGCCAATCGGAGCACTAATACATACCTTTTAGCGAAAATTAACCGTCCCCATTGATAATACACGTAAAATTTTCGTTTGGTGATATAAGCTCGCAATAGCGTTATAACGTTTCGGGGACGTTTCATAAGCATATTGTACGTGTTAGAAGTGTAATAGAAGCATTGGTAACTTTGCTGATTTTGGGTTCAAAATGCCAAACGGAGCCCTAAAACATACCTTTTAGCGAAAATTAACCGTCCCCATTGATAATACACGTACAATTTTCTTTAGGTGATATAAGCTCGCAAATAGCGTTATAATGTGTCGGGGACTTTTCCTTATCATATTGTACGTGTTAGAAGTGTAATAGAAGCATTGGTAACTTTGTGCTGATTTTGGGTTCAAAATGCCAATCGGAGCCCTAAAATCATACCTTTTGACGAAAATTAACCGTCCCCATTGATAATACACGTACAATTTTCTTTTGGTGATATAAGCTCGCAAATAGCGTTATAACGATTTCGGGGACGTTTCCTAAGCATATTGTACGTGTTAGAAGTGTAATAGAAGCATTGGTAACTTTGTGCTGATTTTGGGTTCAAAATGCCAAATCGGAGCCCTAAAACATACCTTTTAGCGAAAATTAACCGTCCCCATTGATAATACACGTACAATTTTCTTTTGGTGATATAAGCTCGCAAATAGCGTTATAATGTGTCTGGGACGTTTCCTTAGCATATTGTACGTGTTAGAAGTGTAATTAGAAGCATTAGGTAACTTTGTGCTGATTTTGGGTTCAAAATGCCAAACGGAGCCCTAAAATATACCTTTTATTGAAAATTAACCGTCCCCATTGATAATACACGTACTATTTTCTTTTGGTGATATAAGCTCGCAAATAGCGTCAAACGTTTCGGGGACGTTTCCTAAGCATATTGTACGTGTAAGAAGTGTAATAGAAGCATTGGTAACTTTGTGCTGATTTTGGGTTCAAAAATGCCAATCGGAGCCCTAAAACATACCTTTTAGCGAAAATTAACCGTCCCCATTGATAATACACGTACAATTTTCTTGGTGAATATAAGCTCGCAAATAGCGTTATAACGTTTCGGGGACGTTTCCTAAGCATATTGTACGTGTTACAAGTGTAATAGAAGCATTGGTAACTTTGTGCTGATTTTTGGTTCAAAATTCTAATTGGAGCCCTAAAACATACCTTTTAGTGAAAATTAAACCGTCGCCATTGATAATACACGTACAATTTTCTTTTGGTGATATAAGCTCGCAAATAGCGTAAAATGTTTCGGGGACGTTTCCTAAGCATATTGTACGTGTTAGAAGTGTAATAGAAGCATTGGTAACTTTGTGCTGATTTCGGGTTCAAAATGCCAAATGGAGCGCTAAAATATACCTTTTAGTGAAAATTAACCGTCCCCATTGATAATACACGTACAATTTTCTTTTGGTGATATAAGCTCGCAAATAGCGATATAACGTGTTGGGACATTTCCTATGCATATTGTACGTGTTAGAAGTGTAATAGAAGCATTGGTAACTTGTGCTGATTTTGGGTTCAAAATGCCAAACGGAGCCCTAAAACATACCTTTTGACGAAAATTAACCGTCACCATTGATAATACAAGTACAATTTTCTTTTGGTGATATAAGCTCGCAAATAGCGTTATAATATGTCGGGGACGTTTCCTTATCATATTGTACGTGTTAGAAGTGTAATAGAAGCATTAGTAACTTTGTGCTGATTTTGGGTTCAAAATGCCAAACGGAGCCCTAAAACATACCTTTTAGCGAAAATTAACCGTCCCCATTGATAATACACGTACAATTTTCTTTTGGTGATATAAGCTCGCAAATGGCGTCAAATGTTTCTGGGGACGTTTCCTAGGCATATTGTATGTGTTACAAGTGTAATAGAAGCATTGGTAACTTTGTGCTGATTTCGGGTTCAAAATGCCAAATGGAGCGCTAAAACATACCTTTTAGTGAAAATTAACCGTCCACATTGATAATACACGTACAATTTTCTTTTGGTGATATAAGCTCGCAAATAGCGTCAAATGTTTCGAGGGACGTTTCCTAGGCATATTGTACGTGTTAGAAGTGTAATAGAAGCATTAGTAACTTTGTGCTGATTTTGGGTTCAAAATGCCAAACGGAGCCCTAAAACATACCTTTTGAGGAAAATTAACCGTCCCCATTGATAATACAAGTACTATTTTCTTTTGGTGATATAAGCTCGCAAATAGCGTTATAATATGTCGGGGACGTTTCCTTATCATATTGTACGTGTTAGAAGTGTAATAGAAGCATTGGTAACTTTGTGCTGATTTTGGGTTCAACATGCCAAACGGAGCCCTAAAATATACCTTTTAGTGAAAATTAACCGTCCCCATTGATAATACACGTACAATTTTCTTTTGGTGATATAAGCTCGCAAATAGCGTTATAACATTTCTGGGACGTTTCCTAAGCATATTGTACGTGTTAGAAGTGTAATAGAAGCATTGGTAACTTTGTGCTGATTTTGGGTTCAATATGCCAATCGGAGCCCTAAAACATACCTTTTAGCGAAAATTAACCGTCCCCATTGATAATACACGTACAATTTTCTTTTGGTGATATAAGCTCGCAAATAGCGTTATAAATGTTCTGGGACGTTTCCTAAGCATATTGTACGTGTTAGAAGTGTAATAGAAGCATTGGTAACTTTGTGCTGATTTTGGGTTCAAAATGCCAAATCGGAGCCCTAAATCATACCTTTTGAGCGAAAATTAACCGTCCCCATTGATAATACAAGTACAATTTTCTTTTGGTGATATAAGCTCGCAAATAGCGTTATAACATTTCGGGGACGTTTCCTAAGCATATTGTACGTGTTAGAAGTGTAATAGAAGCATTGGTAACTTTGTGCTGATTTTGGGTTCAAAATGCCAATCGGAGCCTAAAACATACCTTTTGACGAAAATTAACCGTCCCCATTGATAATACACGTACAATTTTCTTTGGTGATATAAGCTCGCAAATAGCGTTATAACATTTTCGGGGACGTTTCCTAAGCATATTGTACGTGTTAGAAGTGTAATAGAAGCATTGGTAACTTTGTGCTGATTTTGGGTTCAAAATGCCAATCGGAGCACTAATACATACCTTTTAGCGAAAATTAACCGTCCCCATTGATAATACACGTACAATTTTCTTTTGGTGATATAAGCTCGCAAATAGCGTCAAATGTTTCGGGGACGTTTCCTAGGCATATTGTACGTGTTAGAAGTGTAATAGAAGCATTAGTAACTTTGTGCTGATTTTGGGTTCAACATGCCAAACGGAGCCCTAAAATATACCTTTTAGTGAAAATTAACCGTCCCCATTGATAATACACGTACTATTTTCTTTTGGTGATATAAGCTCGCAAATAGCGTCAAACGTTTCGGGGACGTTTCCTAAGCATATTGTACGTGTAAGAAGTGTAATAGAAGCATTGGTAACTTTGTGCTGATTTTGGGTTCAAAATGCCAATCGGAGCCCTAAATCATACCTTTTAGCGAAAATTAACCGTCCCCATTGGTAATACACGTACAATTGCTAATATAAGCTCGCAAATAGCGTTATAACGTTTCGGGGACGTTTCCTAAGCATATTGTACGTGTTACAAGTGTAATAGAAGCATTGGTAACTTTGTGCTGATTTTTGGTTCAAAATGCTAATTGGAGCCCTAAAACATACCTTTTAGTTAAAATAAACCGTCGCCATTGATAATACACGTACAATTTTATTTTGGTAATATAAGCTCGCAAATAGCGTAAAATGTTTCGGGGACGTTTCCTAAGCATATTGTACGTGTTAGAAGTGTAATAGAAGCATTGGTAACTTTGTGCTGATTTCGGGTTCAAAATGCCAAATGGAGCGCTAAAATATACCTTTTAGTGAAAATTAACCGTCCCCATTGATAATACACGTACAATTTTCTTTTGGTGATATAAGCTCGCAAATAGCGTTATAATGTGTCGGGGACTTTTCCTTATCATATTGTTCGTGTTAGAAGTGTAATAGAAGCATTGGTCACTTTGTACTGATTTTGGGTTCAAAATGCCAAACGGAGCCCTAAAACATACCTTTTGATGAAAATTAAACCGTCCCCATTGATAATACAAGTACTATTTTCTTTTGGTGATATAAGCTCGCAAATAGCGTTATAATATGTCGGGGACGTTTCCTTATCATATTGTACGTGTAAGAAGTGTAATAGAAGCATTGGTAACTTTGTGCTGATTTTGGGTTCAAAATGCCAAACGGAAGCCGTAAAACATACCTTTTAGCGAAAATTAACCGTCCCCATTGATAATACACGTACAATTTTCTTTTGGTGATATAAGCTCGCAAATAGCGATATAACGTGTTGGGGACGTTTCCTATCATATTGTACGTGTAGAAGTGTAATAGAAGCATTGGTAACTTTGTGCTGATTTTGGGTTCAACATGCCAAACGAAGCCGTAAAACATACCTTTTAGCGAAAATTAACCGTCCCCATTGATAATACACGTACAATTTTCTTTTGGTGATATAAGCTCGCAAATAGCGATATAACGTGTTGGGGACATTTCCTATGCATATTGTACGTGTTAGAAGTGTAATAGAAGCATTGGTAACTTTGTGCTGATTTTGGGTTCAAAATGCCAAACGGAGCCCTAAAACATACCTTTTGACGAAAATTAACCGTCACCATTGATAATACAAGTACAATTTTCTTTTGGTGATATAAGCTCGCAAATAGCGTTATAATATGTCGGGGACGTTTCCTTATCATATTGTACGTGTTAGAAGTGTAATAGAAGCATTAGTAACTTTGTGCTGATTTTGGGTTCAAAATGCCAAACGGAGCCCTAAAACATACCTTTTAGCGAAAATTAACCGTCCCCATTGATAATACACGTACAATTTTCTTTTGGTGATATAAGCTCGCAAATGGCGTCAAATGTTTCGGGGACGTTTCCTAGGCATATTGTACGTGTTACAAGTGTAATAGAAGCATTGGCAACTTTGTGCTGATTTCGGGTTCAAAATGCCAAATGGAGCGCTAAAACATACCTTTTGATGAAAATTAAACGTCCCCAATGATAATACAAGTACAATTTTCTTTTGGTGATATAAGCTCGTAAATAGCGTTATAACATTTCGGGGACGTTTCCTAAGCATATTGTACGTCTTAAAGTGTAATAGAAGCATTAGTAACTTTGTGCTGATTTTGGGTTCAAAATGCCAATCGAAGCCTTAAAACATACCTTTTGACGAAAATTAACCGTCTCCATTGATAATACACGTACAATTTTCTTTTGGTGATATAAGCTCGCAAATAGCGTTATAACATTTCTGGGACGTTTCCTAAGCATATTGTACGTGTTAGAAGTGTAATAGAAGCATTGGCAACTTTGTGCTGATTTTGGGTTCAAAATGCCAATCGGAGCACTAATACATACCTTTTAGCGAAAATTAACCGTCCCCATTGATAATACACGTACAATTTTCGTTTGGTGATATAAGCTCGCAAATAGCGTTATAACGTTTCGGGGACGTTTCCTAAGCATATTGTACGTGTTACAAGTGTAATAGAAGCATTGGTAACTTTGCTGATTTTGGGTTCAAAATGCCAAACGGAGCCCTAAAACATACCTTTTAGCGAAAATTAACCGTCCCCATTGATAATACACGTACAATTTTCTTTTGGTGATATAAGCTCGCAAATAGCGTCAAATGTTTCGGGGACGTTTCCTAGGAATATTGTACGTGTTACAAGTGTAATAGAAGCATTGGTAACTTTGTGCTGATTTCGGGTTCAAAATGCCAAATGGAGCGCTAAAATATACCTTTTAGTGAAAATTAACCGACTTACTTAGACTTAGGGGCTCCCGTGTCGTCCGACACATGAGGCAATCAGAGCGGTCCAGCAAGTTCGGTCAGCCGCCAGTCTGTCTACATCCTTCCAGCTCAGATTTATTGTTTGCAGGTCTCTCTCAATTGTTTGTCTGTAGTTCATTCTGGGGCGCCCCCTGCGTCTTTTTCCCTGTGGGTCCCAGTTTAAGACTTGCTTTGCTAGTCTAGCTGATGGAAGTCGTGTAGCATGGCCTAGCCAGCTCAGGCGCCGCTTACGGATTATAAAAATTAACCGTCCCCATTGATAATACACGTACAATTTTCTTTTGGTGATATAAGCTCGCAAATAGCGTCAAATGTTTCGGGGACGTTTCCTAGGCATATTGTACGTGTTAGAAGTGTAATAGAAGCATTAGTAACTTTGTGCTGATTTTGGGTTCAAAATGCCAAACGGAGCCCTAAAACATACCTTTTGAGGAAAATTAACCGTCCCCATTGATAATACAAGTACTATTTTCTTTTGGTGATATAAGCTCGCAAATAGCGTCAAATGTTTCGGGGACGTTTCCTAGGCATATTGTACGTGTTAGAAGTGTAATAGAAGCATTAGTAACTTTGTGCTGATTTTGGGTTCAACATGCCAAACGGAGCCCTAAAATATACCTTTTAGTGAAAATTAACCGTCCCCATTGATAATACAAGTACTATTTTATTTTGGTGATATAAGCTCGCAAATAGCGTTATAACATTTCTGGGACGTTTCCTAAGCATATTGTACGTGTTAGAAGTGTAATAGAAGCATTGGTAACTTTGTGATGATTTTGGGTTCAAAATGCCAATCGGAGCCCTAAAACATACCTTTTAGCGAAAATTAACCGTCCCCATTGATAATACACGTACAATTTTCTTTTGGTGATATAAGCTCGCAAATGGCGTCAAATGTTTTGGGGACGTTTCCTAGGCATATTGTATGTGTTACAAGTGTAATAGAAGCATTGGTAACTTTGTGCTGATTTCGGGTTCAAAATGCCAAATGGAGCGCTAAAACATACCTTTTAGTGAAAATTAACCGTCCCCATTGATAATACACGTACAATTTTCTTTTGGTGATATAAGCTCGCAAATAGCGTCAAATGTTTCGAGGACGTTTCCTAGGCATATTGTACGTGTTAGAAGTGTAATAGAAGCATTAGTAACTTTGTGCTGATTTTGGGTTCAAAATGCCAAACGGAGCCCTAAAACATACCTTTTGAGGAAAATTAACCGTCCCCATTGATAATACAAGTACTATTTTCTTTTGGTGATATAAGCTCGCAAATAGCGTTATAATATGTCGGGGACGTTTCCTTATCATATTGTACGTGTTAGAAGTGTAATAGAAGCATTGGTAACTTTCTGCTGATTTTGGGTTCAACATGCCAAACGGAGCCCTAAAATATACCTTTTAGTGAAAATTAACCGTCGCCCATTGATAATACACGTACAATTTTCTTTTGGTGATATAAGCTCGCAAATAGCGTTATAACATTTCTGGGACGTTTCCTAAGCATATTGTACGTGTTAGAAGTGTAATAGAAGCATTGGTAACTTTGTGCTGATTTTGGGTTCAAAATGCCAATCGGAGCCCTAAATCATACCTTTTGACGAAAATTAACCGTCCCCATTGATAATACAAGTACAATTTTCTTTTGGTGATATAAGCTCGCAAATAGCGTTATAACATTTCGGGGACGTTTCCTAAGCATATTGTACGTGTTAGTAGTGTAATAGAAGCATTAGTAACTTTGTGCTGATTTTGGGTTCAAAATGCCAATCGAAGCCTTAAAACATACCTTTTGACGAAAATTAACCGTCCCCATTGATAATACACGTACAATTTTCTTCTGGTGATATAAGCTCGCAAATAGCGTTATAACATTTTTGGGACGTTTCCTAAGCATATTGTACGTGTTAGAAGTGTAATAGAAGCATTGGCAACTTTGTGCTGATTTTGGGTTCAAAATGCCAATCGGAGCACTAATACATACCTTTTGACGAAAATTAACCGTCCCCATTGATAATACACGTACAATTTTCGTTTGGTGATATAAGCTCGCAAATAGCGTTATAACGTTTCGGGGACGTTTCATAAGCATATTGTACGTGTTAGAAGTGTAATAAAAGCATTGGTAACTTTGCTGATTTTGGGTTCAAAATGCCAAACGGAGCCCGAAAACATACGTTTTAGCGAAAATTAACCGTCCCCATTGATAATACACGTACAATTTTCTTTAGGTGATATAAGCTCGCAAATAGCGTTATAATGTGTCGGGGACTTTTCCTTATCATATTGTACGTGTTAGAAGTGTAATAGAAGCATTGGTAACTTTGTGCTGATTTTGGGTTCAAAATGCCAATCGGAGCCCTAAATCATACCTTTTGACGAAAATTAACCGTCCCCATTGATAATACACGTACAATTTTCGTTTGGTGATATAAGCTCGCAAATAGCGTTATAACGTTTCGGGGACGTTTCATAAGCATATTGTACGTGTTAGAAGTGTAATAAAAGCATTGGTAACTTTGCTGATTTTGGGTTCAAAATGCCAAACGGAGCCCGAAAACATACCTTTTAGCGAAAATTAACCGTCCCCATTGATAATACACGTACAATTTTCTTTTGGTGATATAAGCTCGCAAATAGCGTTATAATGTGTTGGGGACGTTTCCTTATCATATTGTACGTGTTAGAAGTGTAATAGAAGCATTAGTAACTTTGTGCTGATTTTGGGTTCAACATGCCAAACGGAGCCCTAAAATATACCTTTTAGTGAAAATTAACCGTCCCCATTGATAATACACGTACTATTTTCTTTTGGTGATATAAGCTCGCAAATAGCGTCAAACGTTTCGGGGACGTTTCCTAAGCATATTGTACGTGTAAGAAGTGTAATAGAAGCATTGGTAACTTTGTGCTGATTTTGGGTTCAAAATGCCAATCGGAGCCCTAAATCATACCTTTTAGCGAAAATTAACCGTCCCCATTGGTAATACACGTACAATTGCTAATATAAGCTCGCAAATAGCGTTATAACGTTTCGGGGACGTTTCCTAAGCATATTGTACGTGTTACAAGTGTAATAGAAGCATTGGTAACTTTGTGCTGATTTTTGGTTCAAAATGCTAATTGGAGCCCTAAAACATACCTTTTAGTTAAAATAAACCGTCGCCATTGATAATACACGTACAATTTTATTTTGGTAATATAAGCTCGCAAATAGCGTAAAATGTTTCGGGGACGTTTCCTAAGCATATTGTACGTGTTAGAAGTGTAATAGAAGCATTGGTAACTTTGTGCTGATTTCGGGTTCAAAATGCCAAATGGAGCGCTAAAATATACCTTTTAGTGAAAATTAACCGTCCCCATTGATAATACACGTACAATTTTCTTTTGGTGATATAAGCTCGCAAATAGCGTTATAATGTGTCGGGGACTTTTCCTTATCATATTGTTCGTGTTAGAAGTGTAATAGAAGCATTGGTCACTTTGTACTGATTTTGGGTTCAAAATGCCAAACGGAGCCCTAAAACATACCTTTTGATGAAAATTAAACGTCCCCATTGATAATACAAGTACTATTTTCTTTTGGTGATATAAGCTCGCAAATAGCGTTATAATATGTCGGGGACGTTTCCTTATCATATTGTACGTGTAAGAAGTGTAATAGAAGCATTGGTAACTTTGTGCTGATTTTGGGTTCAACATGCCAAACGAAGCCGTAAAACATACCTTTTAGCGAAAATTAACCGTCCCCATTGATAATACACGTACAATTTTCTTTTGGTGATATAAGCTCGCAAATAGCGATATAACGTGTTGGGGACGTTTCCTTATCATATTGTACGTGTAAGAAGTGTAATAGAAGCATTGGTAACTTTGTGCTGATTTTGGGTTCAACATGCCAAACTAAGCCGTAAAACATACCTTTTAGCGAAAATTAACCGTCCCCATTGATAATACACGTACAATTTTCTTTTGGTGATATAAGCTCGCAAATAGCGATATAACGTGTTGGGGACATTTCCTATGCATATTGTACGTGTTAGAAGTGTAATAGAAGCATTGGTAACTTTGTGCTGATTTTGGGTTCAAAATGCCAAACGGAGCCCTAAAACATACCTTTTGACGAAAATTAACCGTCACCATTGATAATACAAGTACAATTTTCTTTTGGTGATATAAGCTCGCAAATAGCGTTATAATATGTCGGGGACGTTTCCTTATCATATTGTACGTGTTAGAAGTGTAATAGAAGCATTAGTAACTTTGTGCTGATTTTGGGTTCAAAATGCCAAACGGAGCCCTAAAACATACCTTTTAGCGAAAATTAACCGTCCCCATTGATAATACACGTACAATTTTCTTTTGGTGATATAAGCTCGCAAATGGCGTCAAATGTTTCGGGGACGTTTCCTAGGCATATTGTACGTGTTACAAGTGTAATAGAAGCATTGGCAACTTTGTGCTGATTTCGGGTTCAAAATGCCAAATGGAGCGCTAAAACATACCTTTTGATGAAAATTAAACGTCCCCAATGATAATACAAGTACAATTTTCTTTTGGTGATATAAGCTCGTAAATAGCGTTATAACATTTCGGGGACGTTCCCTAAGCATATTGTACGTCTTAAAAGTGTAATAGAAGCATTAGTAACTTTGTGCTGATTTTGGGTTCAAAATGCCAATCGAAGCCTTAAAACATACCTTTTGACGAAAATTAACCGTCTCCATTGATAATACACGTACAATTTTCTTTTGGTGATATAAGCTCGCAAATAGCGTTATAACATTTCTGGGACGTTTCCTAAGCATATTGTACGTGTTAGAAGTGTAATAGAAGCATTGGCAACTTTGTGCTGATTTTGGGTTCAAAATGCCAATCGGAGCACTAATACATACCTTTTAGCGAAAATTAACCGTCCCCATTGATAATACACGTACAATTTTCGTTTGGTGATATAAGCTCGCAAATAGCGTTATAACGTTTCGGGGACGTTTCCTAAGCATATTGTACGTGTTACAAGTGTAATAGAAGCATTGGTAACTTTGCTGATTTTGGGTTCAAAATGCCAAACGGAGCCCTAAAACATACCTTTTAGCGAAAATTAACCGTCCCCATTGATAATACACGTACAATTTTCTTTTGGTGATATAAGCTCGCAAATAGCGTCAAATGTTTCGGGGACGTTTCCTAGGAATATTGTACGTGTTACAAGTGTAATAGAAGCATTGGTAACTTTGTGCTGATTTCGGGTTCAAAATGCCAAATGGAGCGCTAAAATATACCTTTTAGTGAAAATTAACCGACTTACTTAGACTTAGGGGCTCCCGTGTCGTCCGACACATGAGGCAATCAGAGCGGTCCAGCAAGTTCGGTCAGCCGCCAGTCTGTCTACATCCTTCCAGCTCAGATTTATTGTTTGCAGGTCTCTCTCAATTGTTTGTCTGTAGTTCATTCTGGGGCGCCCCCTGCGTCTTTTTCCCTGTGGGTCCCAGTTTAAGACTTGCTTTGCTAGTCTAGCTGATGGAAGTCGTGTAGCATGGCCTAGCCAGCTCAGGCGCCGCTTACGGATTATAAAAATTAACCGTCCCCATTGATAATACACGTACAATTTTCTTTTGGTGATATAAGCTCGCAAATAGCGTCAAATGTTTCGGGGACGTTTCCTAGGCATATTGTACGTGTTAGAAGTGTAATAGAAGCATTAGTAACTTTGTGCTGATTTTGGGTTCAAAATGCCAAACGGAGCCCTAAAACATACCTTTTGAGGAAAATTAACCGTCCCCATTGATAATACAAGTACTATTTTCTTTTGGTGATATAAGCTCGCAAATAGCGTCAAATGTTTCGGGGACGTTTCCTAGGCATATTGTACGTGTTAGAAGTGTAATAGAAGCATTAGTAACTTTGTGCTGATTTTGGGTTCAACATGCCAAACGGAGCCCTAAAATATACCTTTTAGTGAAAATTAACCGTCCCCATTGATAATACAAGTACTATTTTATTTTGGTGATATAAGCTCGCAAATAGCGTTATAACATTTCTGGGACGTTTCCTAAGCATATTGTACGTGTTAGAAGTGTAATAGAAGCATTGGTAACTTTGTGATGATTTTGGGTTCAAAATGCCAATCGGAGCCCTAAAACATACCTTTTAGCGAAAATTAACCGTCCCCATTGATAATACACGTACAATTTTCTTTTGGTGATATAAGCTCGCAAATGGCGTCAAATGTTTTGGGGACGTTTCCTAGGCATATTGTATGTGTTACAAGTGTAATAGAAGCATTGGTAACTTTGTGCTGATTTCGGGTTCAAAATGCCAAATGGAGCGCTAAAACATACCTTTTAGTGAAAATTAACCGTCCCCATTGATAATACACGTACAATTTTCTTTTGGTGATATAAGCTCGCAAATAGCGTCAAATGTTTCGAGGACGTTTCCTAGGCATATTGTACGTGTTAGAAGTGTAATAGAAGCATTAGTAACTTTGTGCTGATTTTGGGTTCAAAATGCCAAACGGAGCCCTAAAACATACCTTTTGAGGAAAATTAACCGTCCCCATTGATAATACAAGTACTATTTTCTTTTGGTGATATAAGCTCGCAAATAGCGTTATAATATGTCGGGGACGTTTCCTTATCATATTGTACGTGTTAGAAGTGTAATAGAAGCATTGGTAACTTTCTGCTGATTTTGGGTTCAACATGCCAAACGGAGCCCTAAAATATACCTTTTAGTGAAAATTAACCGTCGCCATTGATAATACACGTACAATTTTCTTTTGGTGATATAAGCTCGCAAATAGCGTTATAACATTTCTGGGACGTTTCCTAAGCATATTGTACGTGTTAGAAGTGTAATAGAAGCATTGGTAACTTTGTGCTGATTTTGGGTTCAAAATGCCAATCGGAGCCCTAAATCATACCTTTTGACGAAAATTAACCGTCCCCATTGATAATACAAGTACAATTTTCTTTTGGTGATATAAGCTCGCAAATAGCGTTATAACATTTCGGGGACGTTTCCTAAGCATATTGTACGTGTTAGTAGTGTAATAGAAGCATTAGTAACTTTGTGCTGATTTTGGGTTCAAAATGCCAATCGAAGCCTTAAAACATACCTTTTGACGAAAATTAACCGTCCCCATTGATAATACACGTACAATTTTCTTCTGGTGATATAAGCTCGCAAATAGCGTTATAACATTTTTGGGACGTTTCCTAAGCATATTGTACGTGTTAGAAGTGTAATAGAAGCATTGGCAACTTTGTGCTGATTTTGGGTTCAAAATGCCAATCGGAGCACTAATACATACCTTTTGACGAAAATTAACCGTCCCCATTGATAATACACGTACAATTTTCGTTTGGTGATATAAGCTCGCAAATAGCGTTATAACGTTTCGGGGACGTTTCATAAGCATATTGTACGTGTTAGAAGTGTAATAAAAGCATTGGTAACTTTGCTGATTTTGGGTTCAAAATGCCAAACGGAGCCCGAAAACATACGTTTTAGCGAAAATTAACCGTCCCCATTGATAATACACGTACAATTTTCTTTAGGTGATATAAGCTCGCAAATAGCGTTATAATGTGTCGGGGACTTTTCCTTATCATATTGTACGTGTTAGAAGTGTAATAGAAGCATTGGTAACTTTGTGCTGATTTTGGGTTCAAAATGCCAATCGGAGCCCTAAATCATACCTTTTGACGAAAATTAACCGTCCCCATTGATAATACACGTACAATTTTCGTTTGGTGATATAAGCTCGCAAATAGCGTTATAACGTTTCGGGGACGTTTCATAAGCATATTGTACGTGTTAGAAGTGTAATAAAAGCATTGGTAACTTTGCTGATTTTGGGTTCAAAATGCCAAACGGAGCCCGAAAACATACCTTTTAGCGAAAATTAACCGTCCCCATTGATAATACACGTACAATTTTCTTTTGGTGATATAAGCTCGCAAATAGCGTTATAATGTGTTGGGGACGTTTCCTTATCATATTGTACGTGTTAGAAGTGTAATAGAAGCATTAGTAACTTTGTGCTGATTTTGGGTTCAACATGCCAAACGGAGCCCTAAAATATACCTTTTAGTGAAAATTAACCGTCCCCATTGATAATACACGTACTATTTTCTTTTGGTGATATAAGCTCGCAAATAGCGTCAAACGTTTCGGGGACGTTTCCTAAGCATATTGTACGTGTAAGAAGTGTAATAGAAGCATTGGTAACTTTGTGCTGATTTTGGGTTCAAAATGCCAATCGGAGCCCTAAATCATACCTTTTAGCGAAAATTAACCGTCCCCATTGGTAATACACGTACAATTGCTAATATAAGCTCGCAAATAGCGTTATAACGTTTCGGGGACGTTTCCTAAGCATATTGTACGTGTTACAAGTGTAATAGAAGCATTGGTAACTTTGTGCTGATTTTTGGTTCAAAATGCTAATTGGAGCCCTAAAACATACCTTTTAGTTAAAATAAACCGTCGCCATTGATAATACACGTACAATTTTATTTTGGTAATATAAGCTCGCAAATAGCGTAAAATGTTTCGGGGACGTTTCCTAAGCATATTGTACGTGTTAGAAGTGTAATAGAAGCATTGGTAACTTTGTGCTGATTTCGGGTTCAAAATGCCAAATGGAGCGCTAAAATATACCTTTTAGTGAAAATTAACCGTCCCCATTGATAATACACGTACAATTTTCTTTTGGTGATATAAGCTCGCAAATAGCGTTATAATGTGTCGGGGACTTTTCCTTATCATATTGTTCGTGTTAGAAGTGTAATAGAAGCATTGGTCACTTTGTACTGATTTTGGGTTCAAAATGCCAAACGGAGCCCTAAAACATACCTTTTGATGAAAATTAAACGTCCCCATTGATAATACAAGTACTATTTTCTTTTGGTGATATAAGCTCGCAAATAGCGTTATAATATGTCGGGGACGTTTCCTTATCATATTGTACGTGTAAGAAGTGTAATAGAAGCATTGGTAACTTTGTGCTGATTTTGGGTTCAACATGCCAAACGAAGCCGTAAAACATACCTTTTAGCGAAAATTAACCGTCCCCATTGATAATACACGTACAATTTTCTTTTGGTGATATAAGCTCGCAAATAGCGATATAACGTGTTGGGGACGTTTCCTTATCATATTGTACGTGTAAGAAGTGTAATAGAAGCATTGGTAACTTTGTGCTGATTTTGGGTTCAACATGCCAAACTAAGCCGTAAAACATACCTTTTAGCGAAAATTAACCGTCCCCATTGATAATACACGTACAATTTTCTTTTGGTGATATAAGCTCGCAAATAGCGATATAACGTGTTGGGGACATTTCCTATGCATATTGTACGTGTTAGAAGTGTAATAGAAGCATTGGTAACTTTGTGCTGATTTTGGGTTCAAAATGCCAAACGGAGCCCTAAAACATACCTTTTGACGAAAATTAACCGTCACCATTGATAATACAAGTACAATTTTCTTTTGGTGATATAAGCTCGCAAATAGCGTTATAATATGTCGGGGACGTTTCCTTATCATATTGTACGTGTTAGAAGTGTAATAGAAGCATTAGTAACTTTGTGCTGATTTTGGGTTCAAAATGCCAAACGGAGCCCTAAAACATACCTTTTAGCGAAAATTAACCGTCCCCATTGATAATACACGTACAATTTTCTTTTGGTGATATAAGCTCGCAAATGGCGTCAAATGTTTCGGGGACGTTTCCTAGGCATATTGTACGTGTTACAAGTGTAATAGAAGCATTGGCAACTTTGTGCTGATTTCGGGTTCAAAATGCCAAATGGAGCGCTAAAACATACCTTTTGATGAAAATTAAACGTCCCCAATGATAATACAAGTACAATTTTCTTTTGGTGATATAAGCTCGTAAATAGCGTTATAACATTTCGGGGACGTTTCCTAAGCATATTGTACGTCTTAAAAGTGTAATAGAAGCATTAGTAACTTTGTGCTGATTTTGGGTTCAAAATGCCAATCGAAGCCTTAAAACATACCTTTTGACGAAAATTAACCGTCTCCATTGATAATACACGTACAATTTTCTTTTGGTGATATAAGCTCGCAAATAGCGTTATAACATTTCTGGGACGTTTCCTAAGCATATTGTACGTGTTAGAAGTGTAATAGAAGCATTGGCAACTTTGTGCTGATTTTGGGTTCAAAATGCCAATCGGAGCACTAATACATACCTTTTAGCGAAAATTAACCGTCCCCATTGATAATACACGTACAATTTTCGTTTGGTGATATAAGCTCGCAAATAGCGTTATAACGTTTCGGGGACGTTTCCTAAGCATATTGTACGTGTTACAAGTGTAATAGAAGCATTGGTAACTTTGCTGATTTTGGGTTCAAAATGCCAAACGGAGCCCTAAAACATACCTTTTAGCGAAAATTAACCGTCCCCATTGATAATACACGTACAATTTTCTTTTGGTGATATAAGCTCGCAAATAGCGTCAAATGTTTCGGGGACGTTTCCTTGGAATATTGTACGTGTTACAAGTGTAATAGAAGCATTGGTAACTTTGTGCTGATTTCGGGTTCAAAATGCCAAATGGAGCGCTAAAATATACCTTTTAGTGAAAATTAACCGACTTACTTAGACTTAGGGGCTCCCGTGTCGTCCGACACATGAGGCAATCAGAGCGGTCCAGCAAGTTCGGTCAGCCGCCAGTCTGTCTACATCCTTCCAGCTCAGATTTATTGTTTGCAGGTCTCTCTCAATTGTTTGTCTGTAGTTCATTCTGGGGCGCCCCCTGCGTCTTTTTCCCTGTGGGTCCCAGTTTAAGACTTGCTTTGCTAGTCTAGCTGATGGAAGTCGTGTAGCATGGCCTAGCCAGCTCAGGCGCCGCTTACGGATTATAAAAATTAACCGTCCCCATTGATAATACACGTACAATTTTCTTTTGGTGATATAAGCTCGCAAATAGCGTCAAATGTTTCGGGGACGTTTCCTAGGCATATTGTACGTGTTAGAAGTGTAATAGAAGCATTAGTAACTTTGTGCTGATTTTGGGTTCAAAATGCCAAACGGAGCCCTAAAACATACCTTTTGAGGAAAATTAACCGTCCCCATCAATGAAAGAAAGAAACTCCAGGACGAAATTGCACAACTAAAAAAAATCAACTGCGAACTCCAAGAACAGATCAATCTACTTCAGATTAAGTTCGATGCGAGTCTGGCAAGCAAAGAACAACAGTCTCAAACTACGCAAACCACAGCTGAGTCATCAGAGCGCGCGGAAAAGTTGCTTCGTGAAGTTGCTACGATCAATACACACAACAGATTCCAGGTGCTAGACGATGACAATGGCGTAACTACCGCGGCCACAGATACCGACAGTTCAACCGTAAGTGCGAAACGTCGTGAGCTTGGTGCCAAAGCAAAAACAAAGCAGACCTCCGATGTAAACGACGCCAACGGTAATCTACAAAACAATGAGGCCGAGAAGAACCACCGAATCAAAGAAATGCCGCCCGACTTGTTGATCTTAGGAGACTCGAACACGAAAGCCATTAAAACGGACGTTCTATACCCTAACAAAAACGTGATAAGAGAAACTACGTATACTATCACAGATGCCACAGAATACATTGAACGCACAACCATGCCTGACCCTCGAGTGATATTATTCCACGTGGGTACAAACGACGCACGGGACACACGGGATCCGAAAACAGTTTCCGAACGCTTCCGTAAGATCATATACACTGCACATGAGAAGTACCCACGCACACAATTGGTTCTGTCCTCCATCCCACCTAGAGACAACCCTGACCTACAACGTATAGGGGACATGGTGAACTCTTCGCTGAAGGACTTTTCGGAGGGAACCCAATACGTGCACATTGCCGACAACAGTAATCTCTCAAACATGGGGTCGATAAAGAACCAACTGTTCAATCACGACGGCTACCATTTGAACCGGTTCGGGGTGCGGGTTTTAGCAGCAAACGTCAAAAGGGCAGTAAACCCCCTCCTAGGGCTCGGGCAGTATATCAACAGAGGTGCTAGACCCAGCCAACCGCCTGCACAAAACCAACGCCCCGCAGCATCCAGTCAGGGACGTCGTCCACGCGCCCCCGGACCCAGCCCTTCTCCGACACCCAGCAGTGGCCAAGGTCGGACCTTCTCTGTTCCAGTGTCCCCTCACCACTCTTCGTACGAACGAGACTTTCCAAGTCTCAACCAAACGTGCCGAGCAGCAAGGACCACAGGTGCACGTGCGCCCGCCGCTCCGAGCTCCACACAATCATCGGGACCAGCCCAAGAACAGTCCTTAGGCGGAAGCCCTAATGCACCGCCGAGACGTCCGGCCACGATGAACGGACCTCCCCCTCCTCCTGTACGCCAGCCCTCCCAGCCGAGTCAGCCTTCAGGACACTGGGGAAGCCCACCGCCTCCGTTCATCCTCCCTCCTGCACCGTGGGGATTTCTGCCTCCGAACGCCCCAGCTCCCAGCCCACACATGCGGATGAACTGTCCTCCCTGGCCCTGGCACCCCTCCATGTTGTGGCCGCCAACAGTTAACCGCAATATGTGGTAGGAACACAATAATGCCAAATTCTTACGTTCAGGGCTATATCTATTTCAGTTAGTGTACTCCTTTTACGCTACTGTAGGGTAGATTTCCATGTAGAGTATTCTTGTGTATGTGTAAATTTCACACGGTGACAGTGATTCTTTTTATTTTTATTTATTTTTTATTGATAATCAAGTACTATTATTTTAACTACAAAAATGCTGATTGTTTTTTTCGACTAATTGGTCAATCCTACCCTTTAGTTAATAGTAGTTAAATTTCTAGCCTTTTTCATGAGTCAGATAGAAATAGGATCTAAGGTAAAGACACAATTAACTACAGGAATTGATTTAATGAAATCATTTATTGGCAGAAGCAAAAGCTTTGCCGTTTGGAATGTGCACGGTTTAGGCTCGAAACTAGAGGACGTAGAGTTTTTAGACGAAGTTCGTAAATTCGATTTCTTTTCACTACTCGAAACATGGAGCAATGAAAACACAAAAATCAACATCGCTAATTACAGCTACTTTCATCTATATAGAACAAAAAGTAAGAGGGCGAAACGCTCCTCAGGGGGAATAATGTTTTTCTTCAAAAATGAATACAAAAATTTTATCAAAAAACTGTCTTCTAAATCGACGGACATACTATGGGTACAAATAGATCGAAATCTATTAGGACTCACAAAGGACTTATTTGTATGCTCGGCGTATTTGAGCCCTAGTGCATCAGTCACCCATAGAAATGCCGATAACCACGTGTTTGACATATTAGAAGAAGAAATCTGTAAATTTAGCACAGATGGATTTATTCTCCTTGGAGGAGATCTAAATTCGCGTATTGGCAACTTGCGTGATTACGTAGATAACAGAATCAATATCGACGAGTTTTCAGACACCCCGTCAAACCTTGTAAGTGATAGACATCATATTGACAATTCCCCCCCAAACAAATTTGGTCGTCTTCTAACGGATTTGTGTATTCAGGCTGACCTCAGAATTCTGAATGGCAGAGTGGCGGGCGATCTGCAAGGAAACTTTACCTGCCATCAGCCTAACGGAAGCAGTACGGTCGATTATGTAATTTCAAGCCAGTCTTTCCTTCAAAACATCCTATTATTTCGAGTTCACCCTTTAACTGTATTCTCCGACCACTGTATGATATCAGTCTTCTTCCATTCACATTCAGAACAACATGTTCACAAAAAACAAAAAAGGCCTAAAACAAAGCCTCCCCCCAAAAGATTTCACTGGGATGACAAATCCACACAAAAATTCATTCATACCCTTTCCCAACCACATTTTACGGATAGACTAAATTCCTTGTCATCCAAAAATGTTAAAGATACGACGTCGAAGGGAGAAATAGAAACTTTCGTTTTAGAATTCAGCTCAATTTTGAAAGATGCCGGCTTTAAGTCTCTGTCACTCAGGAAAAATAATCACAAGAAACACTCTCGTCCAAAACAAAACAAACAATGGTTCGACAAGAGTTGTACAGAGCTGAAACGAGAATTGAAGAACCTAGCATCTCTTCTTGCAAAACAACCATACAACCCAGATATTAGGGGAAGATACTTTAAAAGAAAGAAAGAATACAGAAAACTTTTAAAAAAGAAGAAAAAAGACTTTCACAAACACATTATGACCAAATTGGCATACCTCAAAGACAGAAATCCCAGTGCTTTTTGGAATCTACTAAACAAACTAAAACCAACTAAAAACCAAGAAACCAACCAAATCTCAGAAGAAGAATGGCTCAAACATTTTAGTAACCTAGACAAATCTTCAAATAACGTTACAAATGATATTCCCACTACAGATAATGACCAACTGGATTTGGCATCGTTACCTGCAAACCCAACCGTTTTAGATCTCCCAATAACATCTAAAGAACTAGGTATAGCTATCTCAAACCTCAACAACAACAAATCAAGTGGAAATGACATGATACTGAATGAGATGTTAAAATCCGGCAAAATAATACTCCAAACTCCACTCCTTCAATTGTTTAACACATGTCTGCAAAACGGGCATTTTCCACAAGAATGGTCCCTCAGTCACATTGTCCCAATTCACAAGTCTGGGGACCCTTCTGTCCCAGACAATTATCGCGGGATCTCTATAATTAGTTGCTTAGGCAAATTATTCTCTTCTATATTAAACAATCGCCTTGTTAGTTATGCAGAAAACAATAATCTTTTTAAACCCCACCAGGCAGGTTTCAGGAAAAATTTTAGAACAACAGATAACCTCTTCGTAGTAAGCACATTAGTTAGCAAGTACCTCAGTAAAAATTCACGTCTTTTTGCTTGCTTTGTCGACTTTACTAAAGCCTTTGACTCTGTCTGGAGAAAAGGTCTTCTATTCAAATTAAATAGCCTTGGTATAGGGGGTAAATTCCTCGAAACTATAAGAGATATGTACGCTAAAACATGTAACTGTGTCAAACATAGTCATGGGCTAACAGAACCTTTTGTAACAAACTGTGGTGTCCGACAGGGATGTAACTTAAGCCCGACTTTATTTAACCTATTTCTTAGTGATATTACATCTATGTTCAATGATGATATTTGTGACCCACCAACCATGTACAATAAGCTAGTCCCATGTTTATTATATGCAGATGACTTAGTCCTTCTCTCTGAGTCAAAACAAGGACTACAATCTGCCCTGAATAGATTAGAACACTACTGCCATACTTGGAAGCTAAATGTAAACCTTAGGAAAACAAAAATTATTGTTTTCTCTAAGGGTGGTCGTTTACCAAAAGACCTGTCCTTCATGTATGAGAACAAACCTGTTGAGATAGTAACATCATATTGTTATTTAGGAATGGTTATTAACGCTGCCGGTACTTATAAGGCGAACAACAAGCACTTGTACAGTAGAGGTCTTAAAACTTTATTCGGTATTAATCAATCATTAGACAAGGCTGATGCACCTTTATCCATCAGAAACAAACTTTTTGATACCTGTGTCAAACCCTCAATTCTTTATGGATCGGAGATCTGGGGATCAGTCAAAAGCTCCAAACTCTGCCCCATCGAATCCATCCACCTGAAATTCTGTAAACAAACCCTTCACGTTCCGAGATCGGCTTGTGGCCTCGCTGCAAGAGCGGAATTAGGGAGGTTTCCCATTCAAGTGGAAGCCACCCTAAACGCTATCAAGCACTTGATTAGACTACGCCAGAAAGTACCAGCCGATAGTTTTCAAGCTGATGCTCTCTCTTGTCAGCTAGAGTTAGACAAAACTGGAGCCAAATGTTGGGCGTCAGGAGTGCGCAAGTCCCTGGAGGAGTGTGGTTATGGTTACATCTGGCACTGTCCCCTCCCATACAACACAAATTTGTCTCAAATTATTAACTCCATCCATCAGCGACTAAAAGACATTTACACCCAAACCTTCTTTAAAGAAATACACAATGACAATAGAGGTGGTTCTGCTAAAAACAAACTGAGGACCTATAGACTGTTCAAATTGGCCTACAATGAAGAACAGTACATAAATATCGACAACACACGGCACAAAACCGCCGTCACAAAACTACGGATCAGCTGCCATAAACTGCACATTGAGACCGGTCGACATAACCGCACTCCTCTGGAACAACGTATCTGTCGATACTGTAATTTAGATAGAATAGAAGATGAACTTCATTTTGTAATAGAATGTAGTTTGTATAATAGTGCGAGAATTGAACTTTATAGACAGATAACATCGATGTTTCCCCACTTTACACACCTAAGTAATACAGATAAATTCACATTTTTAATGAACTTAGACAAACCCCCGATCCTTAAACTTGTATGTTCTTATCTTTTCAACATCACAGAGAAGCGAAGAGAAGTCGAAATTATGTAACAGAATGTAGTGCTAGTGCTAGATCGATCTTGTTGTATATATATGTGTGTATTCAAGTTATGCCTTTGTACCTAACCCAGTGGGTATGTTTGTACAATAAAGGTCTTCATTCATTCATTCATTCATTCATTGATAATACAAGTACTATTTTCTTTTGGTGATATAAGCTCGCAAATAGCGTCAAATGTTTCGGGGACGTTTCCTAGGCATATTGTACGTGTTAGAAGTGTAATAGAAGCATTAGTAACTTTGTGCTGATTTTGGGTTCAAAATGCCAAACGGAGCCCTAAAACATACCTTTTGAGGAAAATTAACCGTCCCCATTGATAATACAAGTACTATTTTCTTTTGGTGATATAAGCTCGCAAATAGCGTTATAATATGTCGGGGACGTTTCCTTATCATATTGTACGTGTTAGAAGTGTAATAGAAGCATTGGTAACTTTGTGCTGATTTTGGGTTCAACATGCCAAACGGAGCCCTAAAATATACCTTTTAGTGAAAATTAACCGTCCCCATTGATAATACAAGTACTATTTTATTTTGGTGATATAAGCTCGCAAATAGCGTTATAACATTTCTGGGACGTTTCCTAAGCATATTGTACGTGTTAGAAGTGTAATAGAAGCATTGGTAACTTTGTGATGATTTTGGGTTCAAAATGCCAATCGGAGCCCTAAAACATACCTTTTAGCGAAAATTAACCGTCCCCATTGATAATACACGTACAATTTTCTTTTGGTGATATAAGCTCGCAAATAGTGTCAAATGTTTCTGGGACGTTTCCTAAGCATATTGTACGTGTTAGAAGTGTAATAGAAGCATTGGTAACTTAGTGCTGATTTTGGGTTCAAAGTGCCAAACGGAGCCCTAAAACATACCTTTTGACGAAAATTAACCGTCACCATTGATAATACAAGTACAATTTTCTTTTGGTGATATAAGCTCGCAAATAGCGTTATAATATGTCGGGGACGTTTCCTTATCATATTGTACGTGTTAGAAATGTAATAGAAGCATTATTAACTTTGTGTTGATTTTGGGTTCAACATGCCAAACGGAGCCGTAAAACATACCTTTTAGCGAAAATTAACCGTCCCCATTGATAATACACGTACAATTTTCTTTTGGTGATATAAGCTCGCAAATGGCGTCAAATGTTTCGGGGACGTTTCCTAGGCATATTGTACGTGTTACAAGTGTAATAGAAGCATTGGTAACTTTGTGCTGATTTCGGGTTCAAAATGCCAAATGGAGCGCTAAAATATACCTTTTAGTGAAAATTAACCGTCCCCATTGATAATACACGTACAATTTTCTTTTGGTAATATAAGCTCGCAAATAGCGTCAAATGTTTCTGGGACGTTTCCTAAGCATATTGTACGTGTTAGAAGTGTAATAGAAGCATTGGCAACTTTGTGCTGATTTTGGGTTCAAAATGCCAATCGGAGCACTAATACATACCTTTTAGCGAAAATTAACCGTCCCCATTGATAATACACGTAAAATTTTCGTTTGGTGATATAAGCTCGCAAATAGCGTTATAACGTTTCGGGGACGTTTCATAAGCATATTGTACGTGTTAGAAGTGTAATAGAAGCATTGGTAACTTTGCTGATTTTGGGTTCAAAATGCCAAACGGAGCCCTAAAACATACCTTTTAGCGAAAATTAACCGTCCCCATTGATAATACACGTACAATTTTCTTTAGGTGATATAAGCTCGCAAATAGCGTTATAATGTGTCGGGGACTTTTCCTTATCATATTGTACGTGTTAGAAGTGTAATAGAAGCATTGGTAACTTTGTGCTGATTTTGGGTTCAAAATGCCAATCGGAGCCCTAAATCATACCTTTTGACGAAAATTAACCGTCCCCATTGATAATACACGTACAATTTTCGTTTGGTGATATAAGCTCGCAAATAGCGTTATAACGTTTCGGGGACGTTTCATAAGCATATTGTACGTGTTAGAAGTGTAATAGAAGCATTGGTAACTTTGCTGATTTTGGGTTCAAAATGCCAAACGGAGCCCGAAAACATACCTTTTAGCGAAAATTAACCGTCCCCATTGATAATACACGTACAATTTTCTTTTGGTGATATAAGCTCGCAAATAGCGTTATAATGTGTTGGGGACGTTTCCTTATCATATTGTACGTGTTAGAAGTGTAATAGAAGCATTAGTAACTTTGTGCTGATTTTGGGTTCAACATGCCAAACGGAGCCCTAAAATATACCTTTTATTGAAAATTAACCGTCCCCATTGATAATACACGTACTATTTTCTTTTGGTGATATAAGCTCGCAAATAGCGTCAAACGTTTCGGGGACGTTTCCTAAGCATATTGTACGTGTAAGAAGTGTAATAGAAGCATTGGTAACTTTGTGCTGATTTTGGGTTCAAAATGCCAATCGGAGCCCTAAAACATACCTTTTAGCGAAAATAAACCGTCGCCATTGATAATACACGTACAATTTTATTTTGGTGATATAAGCTCGCAAATAGCGTAAAATGTTTCGGGGACGTTTCCTAAGCATATTGTACGTGTTAGAAGTGTAATAGAAGCATTGGTAACTTTGTGCTGATTTCGGGTTCAAAATGCCAAATGGAGCGCTAAAATATTCCTTTTAGTGAAAATTAACCGTCCCCATTGATAATACACGTGCAATTTTCTTTTGGTGATATAAGCTCGCAAATAGCGATATAACGTGTTGGGGACATTTCCTATGCATATTGTACGTGTTAGAAGTGTAATAGAAGCATTGGTAACTTTGTGCTGATTTTGGGTTCAAAATGCCAAACGGAGCCCTAAAACATACCTTTTGACGAAAATTAACCGTCACCATTGATAATACAAGTACAATTTTCTTTTGGTGATATAAGCTCGCAAATAGCGTTATAATATGTCGGGGACGTTTCCTTATCATATTGTACGTGTTAGAAGTGTAATAGAAGCATTAGTAACTTTGTGCTGGTTTTGGGTTCAAAATGCCAAACGGAGCCCTAAAACATACCTTTTAGCGAAAATTAACCGTCCCCATTGATAATACACGTACAATTTTCTTTTGGTGATATAAGCTCGCAAATGGCGTCAAATGTTTTGGGGACGTTTCCTAGGCATATTGTATGTGTTACAAGTGTAATAGAAGCATTGGTAACTTTGTGCTGATTTCGGGTTCAAAATGCCAAATGGAGCGCTAAAACATACCTTTTAGTGAAAATTAACCGTCCACATTGATAATACACGTACAATTTTCTTTTGGTGATATAAGCTCGCAAATAGCGTCAAATGTTTCGAGGACGTTTCCTAGGCATATTGTACGTGTTAGAAGTGTAATAGAAGCATTAGTAACTTTGTGCTGATTTTGGGTTCAAAATGCCAAACGGAGCCCTAAAACATACCTTTTGAGGAAAATTAACCGTCCCCATTGATAATACAAGTACTATTTTCTTTTGGTGATATAAGCTCGCAAATAGCGTTATAATATGTCGGGGACGTTTCCTTATCATATTGTACGTGTTAGAAGTGTAATAGAAGCATTGGTAACTTTCTGCTGATTTTGGGTTCAACATGCCAAACGGAGCCCTAAAATATACCTTTTAGTGAAAATTAACCGTCGCCATTGATAATACACGTACAATTTTCTTTTGGTGATATAAGCTCGCAAATAGCGTTATAACATTTCTGGGACGTTTCCTAAGCATATTGTACGTGTTAGAAGTGTAATAGAAGCATTGGTAACTTTGTGCTGATTTTGGGTTCAATATGCCAATCGGAGCCCTAAAACATACCTTTTAGCGAAAATTAACCGTCCCCATTGATAATACACGTACAATTTTCTTTTGGTGATATAAGCTCGCAAATAGTGTCAAATGTTTCTGGGACGTTTCCTAAGCATATTTTACGTGTTAGAAGTGTAATAGAAGCATTGGTAACTTTGTGCTGATTTTGGGTTCAAAATGCCAATCGGAGCCCTAAATCATACCTTTTGACGAAAATTAACCGTCCCCATTGATAATACAAGTACAATTTTCTTTTGGTGATATAAGCTCGCAAATAGCGTTATAACATTTCGGGGACGTTTCCTAAGCATATTGTACGTGTTAGTAGTGTAATAGAAGCATTAGTAACTTTGTGCTGATTTTGGGTTCAAAATGCCAATCGAAGCCTTAAAACATACCTTTTGACGAAAATTAACCGTCCCCATTGATAATACACGTACAATTTTCTTCTGGTGATATAAGCTCGCAAATAGCGTTATAACATTTTTGGGACGTTTCCTAAGCATATTGTACGTGTTAGAAGTGTAATAGAAGCATTGGCAACTTTGTGCTGATTTTGGGTTCAAAATGCCAATCGGAGCACTAATACATACCTTTTAGCGAAAATTAACCGTCCCCATTGAGAATACACGTACAATTTTCTTTTGGTGATATAAGCTCGCAAATAGCGTCAAATGTTTCGGGGACGTTTCCTAGGCATATTGTACGTGTTAGAAGTGTAATAGAAGCATTAGTAACTTTGTGCTGATTTTGGGTTCAACATGCCAAACGGAGCCCTAAAATATACCTTTTAGTGAAAATTAACCGTCCCCATTGATAATACACGTACTATTTTCTTTTGGTGATATAAGCTCGCAAATAGCGTCAAACGTTTCGGGGACGTTTCCTAAGCATATTGTACGTGTAAGAAGTGTAATAGAAGCATTGGTAACTTTGTGCTGATTTTGGGTTCAAAATGCCAATCGGAGCCCTAAATCATACCTTTTAGCGAAAATTAACCGTCCCCATTGGTAATACACGTACAATTGCTAATATAAGCTCGCAAATAGCGTTATAACGTTTCGGGGACGTTTCCTAAGCATATTGTACGTGTTACAAGTGTAATAGAAGCATTGGTAACTTTGTGCTGATTTTTGGTTCAAAATGCTAATTGGAGCCCTAAAACATACCTTTTAGTTAAAATAAACCGTCGCCATTGATAATACACGTACAATTTTATTTTGGTAATATAAGCTCGCAAATAGCGTAAAATGTTTCGGGGACGTTTCCTAAGCATATTGTACGTGTTAGAAGTGTAATAGAAGCATTGGTAACTTTGTGCTGATTTCGGGTTCAAAATGCCAAATGGAGCGCTAAAATATACCTTTTAGTGAAAATTAACCGTCCCCATTGATAATACACGTACAATTTTCTTTTGGTGATATAAGCTCGCAAATAGCGTTATAATGTGTCGGGGACTTTTCCTTATCATATTGTTCGTGTTAGAAGTGTAATAGAAGCATTGGTCACTTTGTACTGATTTTGGGTTCAAAATGCCAAACGGAGCCCTAAAACATACCTTTTGATGAAAATTAAACGTCCCCATTGATAATACAAGTACTATTTTCTTTTGGTGATATAAGCTCGCAAATAGCGTTATAATATGTCGGGGACGTTTCCTTATCATATTGTACGTGTAAGAAGTGTAATAGAAGCATTGGTAACTTTGTGCTGATTTTGGGTTCAACATGCCAAACGAAGCCGTAAAACATACCTTTTAGCGAAAATTAACCGTCCCCATTGATAATACACGTACAATTTTCTTTTGGTGATATAAGCTCGCAAATAGCGATATAACGTGTTGGGGACGTTTCCTTATCATATTGTACGTGTAAGAAGTGTAATAGAAGCATTGGTAACTTTGTGCTGATTTTGGGTTCAACATGCCAAACGAAGCCGTAAAACATACCTTTTAGCGAAAATTAACCGTCCCCATTGATAATACACGTACAATTTTCTTTTGGTGATATAAGCTCGCAAATAGCGATATAACGTGTTGGGGACATTTCCTATGCATATTGTACGTGTTAGAAGTGTAATAGAAGCATTGGTAACTTTGTGCTGATTTTGGGTTCAAAATGCCAAACGGAGCCCTAAAACATACCTTTTGACGAAAATTAACCGTCACCATTGATAATACAAGTACAATTTTCTTTTGGTGATATAAGCTCGCAAATAGCGTTATAATATGTCGGGGACGTTTCCTTATCATATTGTACGTGTTAGAAGTGTAATAGAAGCATTAGTAACTTTGTGCTGATTTTGGGTTCAAAATGCCAAACGGAGCCCTAAAACATACCTTTTAGCGAAAATTAACCGTCCCCATTGATAATACACGTACAATTTTCTTTTGGTGATATAAGCTCGCAAATGGCGTCAAATGTTTCGGGGACGTTTCCTAGGCATATTGTACGTGTTACAAGTGTAATAGAAGCATTGGTAACTTTGCTGATTTTGGGTTCAAAATGCCAAACGGAGCCCGAAAACATACCTTTTAGCGAAAATTAACCGTCCCCATTGATAATACACGTACAATTTTCTTTTGGTGATATAAGCTCGCAAATAGCGTTATAATGTGTTGGGGACGTTTCCTTAATCATATTGTACGTGTTAGAAGTGTAATAGAAGCATTAGTAACTTTGTGCTGATTTTGGGTTCAACATGCCAAACGGAGCCCTAAAATATACCTTTTAGTGAAAATTAACCGTCCCCATTGATAATACACGTACTATTTTCTTTTGGTGATATAAGCTCGCAAATAGCGTCAAACGTTTCGGGGACGTTTCCTAAGCATATTGTACGTGTAAGAAGTGTAATAGAAGCATTGGTAACTTTGTGCTGATTTTGGGTTCAAAATGCCAATCGGAGCCCTAAATCATACCTTTTAGCGAAAATTAACCGTCCCCATTGAAAATACACGTACAATTGCTAATATAAGCTCGCAAATAGCGTTATAACGTTTCGGGGACGTTTCCTAAGCATATTGTACGTGTTACAAGTGTAATAGAAGCATTGGTAACTTTGTGCTGATTTTTGGTTCAAAATGCTAATTGGAGCCCTAAAACATACCTTTTAGTGAAAATAAACCGTCGCCATTGATAATACACGTACAATTTTCTTTTGGTGATATAAGCTCGCAAATAGCGTAAAATGTTTCGGGGACGTTTCCTAAGCATATTGTACGTGTTAGAAGTGTAATAGAAGCATTGGTAACTTTGTGCTGATTTCGGGTTCAAAATGCCAAATGGAGCGCTAAAATATACCTTTTAGTGAAAATTAACCGTCCCCATTGATAATACACGTACAATTTTCTTTTGGTGATATAAGCTCGCAAATAGCGATTTAACGTGTTGGGGACATTTCCTATGCATATTGTACGTGTTAGAAGTGTAATAGAAGCATTGGTAACTTTGTGCTGATTTTGGGTTCAAAATGCCAAACGGAGCCCTAAAACATACCTTTTGACGAAAATTAACCGTCACCATTGATAATACAAGTACAATTTTCTTTTGGTGATATAAGCTCGCAAATAGCGTTATAATATGTCGGGGACGTTTCCTTATCATATTGTACGTGTTAGAAGTGTAATAGAAGCATTGGTAACTTTGTGCTGATTTTGGGTTCAAAATGCCAATCGGAGCCCTAAATCATACCTTTTGACGAAAATTAACCGTCCCCATTGATAATACAAGTACAATTTTCTTTTGGTGATATAAGCTCGCAAATAGCGTTATAACATTTCAGGGACGTTTCCTAAGCATATTGTACGTGTTAAAAGTGTAATAGAAGCATTATTAACTTTGTGCTGATTTTGGGTTCAAAATGCCAATCGAAGCCTTAAAACATACCTTTTGACGAAAATTAACCGTCCCCATTGATAATACACGTACAATTTTCTTCTGGTGATATAAGCTCGCAAATAGCGTTATAACATTTCTGGGACGTTTCCTAAGCATATTGTACGTGTTAGAAGTGTAATAGAAGCATTGGCAACTTTGTGCTGATTTTGGGTTCAAAATGCCAATCGGAGCACTAATACATACCTTTTAGCGAAAATTAACCGTCGCCATTGATAATACACGTACAATTTTATTTTGGTGATATAAGCTCGCAAATAGCGTTATAACCTTTCGGGGACGTTTCCTATGCATATTGTACGTGTTAAAGAAGCATTGGTAACTTAGTGCTGATTTTGGGTTCAAAATGCCAAACGGAGCCCTAAAACATACCTTTTGACGAAAATAAACCGTCACCATTGATAATACAAGTACAATTTTCTTTTGGTGATATAAGCTCGCAAATAGCGTTATAATATGTCGGGGACGTTTCCTTATCATATTGTACGTGTTAGAAATGTAATAGAAGCATTATTAACTTTGTGTTGATTTTGGGTTCAACATGCCAAACGGAGCCGTAAAACATACCTTTTAGCGAAAATTAACCGTCCCCATTGATAATACACGTACAATTTTCTTTTGGTGATATAAGCTCGCAAATAGTGTCAAATGTTTCGGGGACGTTTCCTAAGCATATTGTACGTGTTACAAGTGTAATAGAAGCATTGGTAACTTTGTGCTGATTTTGGGTTCAACATGCCAAACGGAGCCCTAAAATATACCTTTTAGTGAAAATTAACCGTCGCCATTGATAATACACGTACAATTTTCTTTTGGTGATATAAGCTCGCAAATAGCGTTATAACATTTCTGGGACGTTTCCTAAGCATATTGTACGTGTTAGAAGTGTAATAGAAGCATTGGTAACTTTGTGCTGATTTTGGGTTCAAAATGCCAATCGGAGCCCTAAATCATACCTTTTGACGAAAATTAACCGTCCCCATTGATAATACACGTACAATTTTCGTTTGGTGATATAAGCTCGCAAATAGCGTTATAACATTTCTGGGACGTTTCCTAAGCATATTGTACGTGTTAGAAGTGTAATAGAAGCATTGGCAACTTTGTGCTGATTTTGGGTTCAAAATGCCAATCGGAGCACTAATACATACCTTTTAGCGAAAATTAACCGTCCCCATTGATAATACACGTACAATTTTCGTTTGGTGATATAAGCTCGCAAATAGCGTTATAACGTTTCGGGGACGTTTCCTAAGCATATTGTACGTGTTAGAAGTGTAATAGAAGCATTAGTAACTTTGTGCTGATTTTGGGTTCAAAATGCCAAACGGAGCCCTAAAACATACCTTTTAGCGAAAATTAACCGTCCCCATTGATAATACACGTACAATTTTCTTTTGGTGATATAAGCTCGCAAATAGCGTCAAATGTTTCGGGGACGTTTCCTAGGAATATTGTACGTGTTACAAGTGTAATAGAAGCATTGGTAACTTTGTGCTGATTTCGGGTTCAAAATGCCAAATGGAGCGCTAAAATATACCTTTTAGTGAAAATTAACCGACTTACTTAGACTTAGGGGCTCCCGTGTCGTCCGACACATGAGGCAATCAGAGCGGTCCAGCAAGTTCGGTCAGCCGCCAGTCTGTCTACATCCTTCCAGCTCAGATTTATTGTTTGCAGGTCTCTCTCAATTGTTTGTCTGTAGTTCATTCTGGGGCGCCCCCTGCGTCTTTTTCCCTGTGGGTCCCCAGTTTAAGACTTGCTTTGCTAGTCTAGCTGATGGAAGTCGTGTAGCATGGCCTAGCCAGCTCAGGCGCCGCTTACGGATTATAAAATTAACCGTCCCCATTGATAATACACGTACAATTTTCTTTTGGTGATATAAGCTCGCAAATAGCGTCAAATGTTTCGGGGACGTTTCCTAGGCATATTGTACGTGTTAGAAGTGTAATAGAAGCATTAGTAACTTTGTGCTGATTTTGGGTTCAAAATGCCAAACGGAGCC
>CM023834.1:25731697-25804261 GCA_013266295.2 Branchiostoma floridae x Branchiostoma japonicum | reverse complement strand
CCGAACCCGAACCCTAACCCGAACCCTAACCCGAACCCGAACCCTAACCCGAACCCGAACCCTAACCTAACCCCTAACCCTAACCCTAACCCTAACCCTAAACCCGTAACCCTAACCCTAACCCGAACCCTAACACCTAACCCTAACCCTAACCCTAACCCTAACCCTAACCCTAACCCTAACCCTAACCCTAACCCTAACCCTAACCCTAACCCTAACCCTAACCCTAACCCTAACCCTAACCCTAACCCTAACCCTAACCCTAACCCTAACCCTAACCCTAACCCTAACAAGAACCCTAACCCTAACAAGAACCCTAACCCTAACAAGAACCCTAACCCTAACAAGAACCCTAACCCTAACAAGAACCCTAACCCTAACAAGAACCCTAACCCTAACAAGAACCCTAACAAGAACCCTAACCCTAACCCTAACAAGAACCCTAACCCTAACAAGAACCCTAACAAGAACCCTAACAAGAACCCTCTAACCCTAACCCTCTAACCCTAACCCTAACCCTAACCCTAACCCTAACAAGAACCCTAACAAGAACCCTAACAACAACCCCTGACCTTTGACCCCTGACCTTTGACCCCCGACCTTAGGGTCAAAGGTCAGGGGTCAAATGTCAGGGGTCAAAGGTCAGGGGTTCTTGTTAGGGTTCTTGTTAGGATTAGGGTTCTTGTTAGGGTTAGGGTTCTTGTTAGGGTTCTTGTTAGGGTTAGGGTTAGGGTTAGGGTTCTTGTTAGGGTTAGGGTTAGGGTTCTTGTTAGAGTTAGGGTTAGGGTTAGGGTTCTTGTTAGGGTTAGGGTTAGGGTTAGGGTTAGGGTTAGGGGTTAGGGTTAGGGTTAGGGTTAGGGTTAGGGTTAGGGTTTAGAGTTAGGGTTAGGGTTAGGGTTAGGGTTAGGGTTAGGGGTTAGGGGTTAGGGTTAGGGTTAGGGTTAGGGTTAGGGTTAGGGTTTAGGGTTAGGGTTAGGGTTAGGGTTCGGGTTAGGGTTAGGGTTAGGGTTAGGGTTAGGGTTAGGGTTACGGCTTTGGGGTTAAGGATTTGGGGTTAGGGCTTTGGGGTTAGGGTTAGGGTTAGGATTAGGGTTAGGGTTAGGGTTTAGGGTTAGGGTTAGGGTTAGGGTTAGGGTAAGGGTTAGGGTTACGGATTTGGGGTTAAGGATTTGGGGTTAAGGATTTGGGGTTAGGGATTTGGGGTTAGCGATTTGGGGTTAGGGATTTGGGGTTAAGGATTTGGGGTTACGGATTTGGGGTTACGGATTTGGGGTTAGGGATTTGGGGTTCGGGATTTGGGGTTAACAATTTGGGGTAAGCGATATAGGGTAATCTTTGGCAACACACAATACAATGCGATTATTTAGAAAGTTAGGGTAATGGGGGTCCGGGGGTGTCCCCCGGGCGGAGCGGGCGCGAAGCGCCCTGCGAAGCTTAGGGTGTGTATGAGGTTTCAACATTCCCGTGAAAGCAACATTCCCCCCCGGAGCTACACAAACACTCTAGTCCATGGGCTTGGGAAAGTCAATCATGTGAATAAAAAACATTTATGCGGAAAACAACATACACACCCCCAAAACATTGCACGTGAAAGAAACATCCCCCCCCGGAGCTACACAAACACTCTAGTCCATGGGCTGTGTATGGGGTTTCAACATGCACGTGAAAGCAACATTCCCCCACGGAGCTACACAAACACTCTAGTCCATGGGCTTGGGAAAGTCAATAATGTGAATAAAAAACATTTGTGCGGAAAACAAGATAAACACCACCCAAACATCGGACTAAAAAACGCCATACACACTCCCAAAACATTGTGCGGAAAACGACATACACACCCCAAAAAAAATTGGCGAAAAACCCCCATACACACCCCCCAAAAAAATTCCCAAAACCCCCATACACACCCCCAAAAAAATTGGGGGGGGGTTGTCGGGGGGGCATGTGGAAACCCCCTTACACACTTCAAAAAATTATGTCGGAAACCCCCATACACACCCCCCAAAAAATTGGGGGGGGGGGTCGGGGGGGGGCATGTAAAATTCCCGTACACACTCCGAAAAAATATTCTGGAAACCCCCATACACACCCCCGAAGAAATTTGGGGGGGGGCATGTGGAAACCCCCCTTACACACTCCAAAAAAAAATGCCGGAAACCCCCATACACACCCCCCCAAAAAAATTGGGGGGGGGGGTCGGGGGGGGGGGGGCAGGGGGTTTGGGAGGGCATGTTAAAAACCCCTTACACACTCCCCAAAAATATTCCGGAAACCCCCATACACACCCTCCAAAAAATTGATTGGGGGGCGGGGGCGGGGGGGGTCGGGATGGATGTGGAGCTACACAAACACTCTAGTCCATGGGCTTGGGAAAGTCAATAATGTGAATAAAAAACATTTGTGCGGAAAGCAACATACACACCACCCAAACATCAAATGAATAAACAACAAATAAAATCAAGTGAATACATATATACACAATGAAATGAAAACTCAAAAGCAACAAAACAAAGACAAACACACCTCACACCATCTACAATACCTAACAGTCAACTGTACTTACACCCAATCCCGCTAGATGACCACATACGACCACCTACCCCTGCACTTCTACCAACGATCGCTAGATGCTTCCCTAGTATATACATATACATATACATTGTCCCAACACACAACACACTAGTATTAATACATAGGCAATACTTAACCTATACCCAACGAACTGCACTTTAACCCAATCCCGCTAGATGATCCCAGACGACCACCTACCCCTGCACTTCCACCAACGATCGCTAGATGCTTCCCTAGTATATACATATACATAGACATTGTCCCAACACACAACACATACATAGGCAATACTTAACCTATACCCAACGAACTGCACATTAACCCAATCCCGCTAGATGATCCCAGACGACCACCTACCCCTGCAGTTCCAGCAACGATCGCTAGATGCCTCCCTAGTATTACTTACCCCACTTTGGAACCTGGAACCACTAACCCTAAATGGCACCTTAACCCTACATTTTAAGCGTACCCCAACGATTTTCTTTACCCCAACCGAAACCTTAACCCTAACCCTAACCAACACCCAAATTTCACCATTCTACCTTATTTGCTGCCGAAGATATCGTAACTTCAAACATTCTGGAACCTTGGAACCACTTCGGAACCACTTCGGAACCAGTGGGAGGGGGGCATGGGGAGGGGGGCATTTCTTCAAACTTCATTCAGACACTTTTTACTTCATTTATCCTTTAGAACATGACTTCCCCCACCCCCTATCCCCACCCACCCCCACCCCCCCAGTAATTTTTTAATTTTTTTGTTAATTTTTGCAATTTTTTTTTCTTTTTCTCTTGTTTTCTGTGTGTCTTTTCTGTCATTCCATGGCTGATACACCCTAACCCTGACCCTAACATCCCCCCCCCCCGGAACTACACAAACACTCTAGTCCATGGGCTTGGAAAAGTCAATAATGTGAATAAACAACATTTGTGAGGAAAACAACATACACATCCCCAAAACATTGCACGTGTAACCCTAACCCTAACCCTAACCCTAACCCTAACCCTAACCCTAACCCTAACCCTAACCCTAACCCTAACCCTAACCCTAACCCTAACCCTAACTCTAACCCTAACCCTAACCCTAACCCTAACCCTAACCCTAACCCTAACCCTAACTCTAACCCTAACCCTAACCCTAACCCTAACCCTAACCCTAACCCTAACCCTAACCCTAACCCTAACCCTATCTAACCCTAACCCTAACCCTAACCCTAACCCTAACCCTAACCCTAACCCTAACCCTAACCCTAACCCTAACCCTAACCCTAACCCTAACCCTATAACCCTAACCCTAACCCTCAGAGAGCGCTTAAAGTTTTGGGTAACTGTTATAACAATGGTCTACATTAGGCAAAACAAAAGGTGCAGGCACAGTGATACTGATAGACTGATGTGCATTGATGTTTGTTGCTCATGTAAATACTTATGCTTGAAAAAATTACTTAATGCCAACGCAGGCCTAGGGAATCCCAGACACCAGACAAGTCCTCCTGCTACACTAGGCCAGAAACTCCAGGCAGGACTCCACTCAGGGAGGTTTCTACACCGTCATCGCGAAACGTCATGAATGCTGTGAACAGGTAAAACAGACATTGCTATATACTTAAAATGATTTCTTTCTAAGACTTTTAATATTTTCTTGACCAAATAAAACCGTAGAATATATCACTATAGTAAAGGTATGATAGAGAAACTATATTAAATAGTTTTATATATCTGTGCTTCAAATTTCAATAGTTGCGAGTAAACATTGCTTACAGCCTTTTTTGCTGTTGTCTTTCCTTACAACAGTGACAGCATGTCTACGCCAGGCCGGACCAGGACTAGTAGCTGTGTCCAGGGAAGCGTCATCATGACACCACCGAACACCCCAATGGTCCCTACAGAAGACAGAATTAGGTAGGCTTTGATTTTATATGCAATTCAATTGATAAAATTGGGAGATGTAATTGGTGAACTGGTCTATTCACTTCCAATATGAAACCTTTTATTTAATTTAACCAAGGAAATCCCTATATAATGTTCTTCAATGTACTGGATGCAATGAATTTGAACTTTGCTTCCACTTGCATAGAAAAACATGGTGGAGGTGCATGCATGAGTAAAACCATACACACACCTCCAAAGAAAGCCATACATTAATACAGAGCGTATACGAATATTTCATCTTGAATATTCACCATGAAGCAAGTTCATTCATTTTCAGAATGAGACATTTTATCGAAATTGAACCTTATTATCCGTAGACGTATATTTAGCCTGATCTCTGTCACAGTCTGTGTGGTCCTGGTATTGCTTTAGCTGAGATACTGCATTGTGACTAAATTTACATGACATTGTGTAGAAAAGCCTACCCTGAAAGGTGAGAAAACAACCAATTCTCAGCCACTTAGCTTCAACATTCCATGACAAGAGAAACACTAGGTTACGTTTTTTCTGTAAAAGGTCTGACAATCTGAGTAGATATCAACAACTTTACTGCATACTTACCTTTTTCTCCAACTTCTCACAAGTGTCGGCTCTGCTGTCGGCCATGTTGAAAATGGACGTCACCACAATAGCCACAGGGTGGCATACGTCGGCTCCCCTGGTAAAATTAGCGCGCAATTCCAATGCAAAGTGTAGGCGGTGCATTTGGGCGGTGAACTGGAGTCATTATCACCTAAACTACTACATATTTACAAGCAACAAGCTTGCCACAGGCTCATTACAATATCCAAGTGCCTCATTATAATATTATAATGAGATCTTTGCTGGGGGTCAGTCTGGACAGCCTTAACCCTACAGAGCTTATCTCAACATATGAGATAATCAGTGTGATTATTCTGCAGCACAGAAAAACAATTTGGACAAACATCATGCAAATCACACCGGTGAGAAACCCTACATGTGTGGGGAGTGTGGATACAGGACAGCTGACAGGTCTAACTTATCCCTACATATGAGAACCCAGACAGGAGAAAAACCTTACAAGTGTGACCAGTGTGACTATTCAGACGCACACAAATCCACCTTGGACGAACATATAATGCCACACACTGGCGAGAAACCCTACATGTATGGGGAGTGTGGGTACAGGACAGCGCAAAAGTCTACCTTATCCCAACATATGACAACCCATACAGGAGAGAAACCTTATTCTCTTCTTCGCAAACTCCGAAGAGAACTGTGTTTCCCGTCTATTTCACAGACAAACACACACAAATGGGGTAGTGAGCTCACCGTCACTGTACGGTCAAGCATTAATTGGCTCCTCAACTCAGCAAACAGAACAATTTTCTACATAGCGTTGTTCTCATATCTTCTACATTCTTATACACGAGCCTAATACAAGGTTCCTCCAATCTACTAACAAGCCATGCTGCGAGCTGGCGACCTCTTTTACCCTGGTTGCCAAATGTTTTAGACAAAGTCGGGCTGGTCGGTTAAACCAAGGCTCTGTCCAGCGGATGTTTAACGCATCCTGACTCGTAACTAGCATCCAAACGGTGAAGTCTCAATAACTTACAGATGTGATCAAGGTTGAAAAACGTCATGGTCAGAAAAGTTGTGAAAAACAAAAACCAAGCAATACAGGAGTAACACATGTACAGTCTGAGTAACTACTGACAGTAATAGATTAAACGGCTGAAGGTCGATCTTAAAATTGCGACAATCGTACACGGGTCCAGCATATACAGCACAGAGGTTACAACTTCAAAACAACTGAGTCCAGCAAACCGGTCACACTGTGAACGCTAGAAAGGACAGTGCACTAGGTGATAATATCATAAGGTCAAGTTACAACTAAGTACGTAAGCGATGTCCCAGGTACAACTAAAGACTACCTTGAACAGCGCTATGACGAATTGAGAGGGTCGGACATACAAGTCAGTAGGAGCTACTAAGGCATAGCGATGTCAAATAAGGAGAATTCAACGTCCTTAGGAACTAGGTGTTCTCGGATTAGTCATGGGAGGGCTGAGTGGGAATGTGACCGTACAGTGGAAGAAGGAGAAACGAATGGCCCTACAGGGGACAGGGAGGAAGGGTCAGAGGGTAAAGGGGGAGAATCATTAGCATAAGGGTAGGGGTCACGTGATTATCTGTTCAGCCGACGGGAAACTTAACTTCTCTTCTTCGCAAGCTGATCGGGTGCATTCAACGTGATCTGGCCGTACACGTTAGAGGGCGTCCGATCCGTCCACTTGTATGAGACCGGGAATATAAACACCCAGAAAAGAGAGGAGGCAAAAGAGATGATGCCTACAGCATCCGGTGTTCAAAGAAGGTCTCCCATCCTTGTACTGACCGGACTCGACGTTACTTAACTACGTACCGAGATCGAACTAGGTCGGGTGCATTCAAGGTGATCTGGCCGTAGACGTTAGAGGGCGTCCGATGCGTCCACTTGTATGAGACCCGGATGATAGACACCAAGAAAAGAAAGGAGGCAAAAGAGATGATGCCTACAGCATCCCGTGTTCCAAGAAGGTAACCCATCCTTGTACTGACCGGATTCGACGTTGCTTAACTACGTACCGAGATCGAACTAGGTCGGGTGCATTCAAGGTGATCTGGCCGTAGACGTTAGAGGGCGTCCGATGCGTGTCACTTGTATGAGACCCGGATGATAGACACCAAGAAAAGAAAGGAGGCAAAGAGATGATGCCTACAGCATCCGGTGTTCCAAAAAGGTAACCCATCCTTGTACTGACCGGACTCGACGTTACTTAACTACCGAGATCCAACGAGACCGGGTGCATTCAACGTGATCTGGCCGTAGACGTTAGAGGGCGTCCGATGCGTCCACTTGTATGAGACCCGGATGATAGACACCAAGAAAAGATTGGAGGCAACAGAGATGATTCCTACAGCATCCGGTGTTCCAAGAAGGTCTCCCATCCTTGTACTGACCGGACTCGACGTTGCTTAACTACCGAGATCGAACGAGATCGGGTGTATTAAACGTGATCTGGCCGTAGACGTTAGAGGGTGTTAGAGGGATTCACTTGTATGAGACCCGGATGATAGACACCAAGAAAAGCAAGGAGGCAAAAGAGATGATGCCTACAGCATCCCGTGTTCCAAGATGGTCACCCATCCTTGTACTGACCGGACTCGACGTTACTTAACTACCGAGATCGAACGAGATCGGGTGCATTCAACGTGATCTGGCCGTACACGTTAGAGGGCGTCCGATGTGTCCACTTGTATGAGACCCGGATGATGGACACCAAGAAAAGATAGGAGGCAAAAGAGATGATGCCTACAGCATCCAGTGTTCCAAGAAGGTCTCCCATCCTTGTACTGACCGGACTCGACGTTGCTTAACTACCGAGATCGAACTAGGTCGGGTGCATTCAACGTGAATTGGCCGTAGATGTTAGAGGGCGTCCGATGCGTCCACTTGTATGAGACCCGGATGATAGACACCAAGAAAAGAAAGGAGGCAAAAGAGATGATGCCTACAGCATCCCGTGTTCCAAGCAGGTCTCCCATCCTTGTACTGACCGGACTCGACGTTCCTTAACTACCGAGATCGAACGAGATCGGGTGCATTCAACGTGAATTGTCCGTAGACGTTAGAGGACGTCCTTTGGGTCCACTTGTATTAAACCTGGATGATAGACACCAAGAAAAGAAAGGAGGCAAAAGCGATGATGCCTACAGCATCTGGTGTTCCAAGAAGGTCTCCCATTCTTGTACTGACCGGACTCGACGTTGCTTAACTACCGAGATCGAACGAGATTGGGTGCATTCAACGTGATCTGGCCGTACACGTTAGAGGGCGTCCGATGCGTCCACTTGTATGAGACCCGGATGATAGACACCAAGAAAAGAAAGGAGGCAAAAGAGATGATGCCTACAGCATCCAGGGTTCCAAGAAGGTCTCCCATCCTTGTACTGACCGGATTCGACGTTGCTTAACTACCGAGATCGAACTAGGTTGGGTGCATTCAAGGTGATCTGGCCGTAGACGTTAGAGTGCGTCCGATGCGTCCACTTGTATGAAACCCGGATGATAGACACCAAGAAAAGAAAGGAGGCAAAAGAGATGATGCCTACAGCATCCAGTGTTCCAAGAAGGTCTCCCATCCTTGCACTGACCGGATTTGACGTTGCTTGACTACCGAGATTGAACTAGGTCGGGTGCATTCAAGGTGATCTGGCCGTAGACGTTAGAGGGCGTCCGATGCGTGTCACTTGTATGAGACCCGGATGATAGACACCAAGAAAAGAAAGGAGGCAAAAGAGATGATGCCTACAGCATCCCGTGTTCCAAGAAGGTCACCCATCCTTGTACTGACCGGACTCGACGTTACTTTACTACCGAGATCGAACGAGATCGGGTGCATTCAACGTGATTTTGCGGTACACGTTAGAGTGCGTCCGATGCGTCCACTTGTATGAGACCCGGATGATAGATACCAAGAAAGGAAAGGAGGCAAAAGAGATGATGCCTACAGCATCCGGTGTTCTAAGAAGGTCTCCCATCCTTGTACTGACCAGACTCGACATTGCTTAACTACCGAGATCGAACGAGATCGGGTGTATTAAACGTGATTTGGCCGTAGACATTAGAGGGCGTTAGAGGGGTCCACTTGTATTAGACCCGGATAATAGACCCCATGAAAAAAAAGGAGGCAAAAAAGATGATGCCTACGGCATCCGGTGTTCCAAGAAATTCTCCCATCCTTGTACCGACCGGACTCTAAGTTGCTTAACTACCGAGATTGAACGAGATAGGGTGCATTCAAAGTGATCTGGCCGTAGACGTTAGAGGGCGTCCTCTGAGTTAACTTGTATGAGACCCGGATGATAGACACCAAGAAAAGAAAGAAGCCAAAAAAGATGATGCCTACAGCACTCACCGCCACCCAGCTGCAGGGTGGCGGACAGGGAGTAGCGCCCCTGCCCACTGAGGAGCTGGGCTTACCATACAAACACAAGCGACCACCCTTCCCCCACGTAATTACCCCTACCCCCGTGTCAAGAGACCCGGATGATAGACACCAAGAAAAGAAAGGAGGCAAAAGAGATGATGCCTACAGCATCCGGTGTTCCAAGAAATTCTCCCATCCTAGTACTAACCGGACTCGACGTTGCTTAACTACCGAGATCGAACGAGATCGGGTGCATTCAACGTGATCTGGCCGTAGACGTTAGAGGGCGTAAGAGGGGTCCATTTGTTTGAGACCCGGATGATAGACACCAAGAAAAGGAAGGAGGCAAAAGAGATGATGCCTACAGCATCCCGTGTTCCAAGAAGGTCTGCCATCCTTGTACTGACCGGACTTGACATTACTTAACTACCGAGATCGAACGAGATCGGGTGCATTCAACGTGATCTGGCCGTAGACGTCGGAGGGCATTAGAGGGGTCCACTTGTATTAGACCCGGATAAAAGACCCCAAGAAAAAAAAGGGACAAAAAAGATGATACCTATGGCATCCGGTGTTCCAAGAAATTCTCCCATCCTTGTACCGACCGGACTCGACGTTGCTTAACTACCGAGATCGAACGGGATCGGGTGCATTCAAAGTGATCTGGCCGTAGACGATAGAGGGCGTTCTCTGAGTCCACTTGTATGAGACCCGGATGATAGACACCCAGAAAAGTAAGGAGGCAAAAGAGATGATGCCTACAGCATCCGGTGTTCCAAGAAGGTCTCCCATCCTTGTACTGACCAGACTCAACATTACTTAACTACCGAGATCGAACGAGATCGGGTGCATTCAACGTGATCTGGCCGTAGACGTTAGAGGGCGTCCGATCCGTCCACTTGTATGAGACCCGGAAGATAGACACCCAGAAAAAAAAGGAGGCAAAAGAGATGATGCCTACAGCATCCGGTGTTCCAAGAAGGTCTCCCATCCTTGTACTGACCGGACTTGACATTGCTTAACTACCGAGATCGAACGAGATCGGGTGCATTCAACGTGAATATGCCGTACACGTTAGAGGACGTTATTTGGGTCCACTTGTGTTAGACCTGGATGATAGACACCAAGAAAAAAAGGAGGCAAAAGCGATGATGCCTACAGTATCCGGTGTTGCAAGAAGGTCTCCCATCCTTGTACTGACCGGACTCGACGTTGCTTTACTACCGAGATCGAACGAGATCGGGTGCATTCAACGTGATCTGGCCGTACACGTTAGAGGGCGTCCGATGCGTCCACTTGTATGAGACCCGGATGATAGACACCAAGAAAAGAAAGGAGGCAAAAGAGATGATGCCTACAGCATCCCGTGTTCCAAGAAGGTCACCCATCCTTGTACTGACCGGACTCGAAGTTACTTAACTACCGAGATCGAACGAGATCGGGTGCATTCTACGTGATCTGGCGGTACACGTTAGAGGGCGTCTGATGCGTCCACTTGTATGAGACCCGGATGATTGACACCAAGAAAAGAAAGGAGGCAAAAGAGATGATGGCTACAGCATCCCGTGTTCCAAGAAGGTAACCCATCCTTGTACTGACCGGACTCGACGTTGCTTAACTACCGAGATCGAACGAGATCGGGTGCATTCAACGTGAAATGGCCGTAGACGTTAGAGGACGTCCTTTGGGTCCACTTGTATTAAACCCGGATGATAGAAACCAAGAAAGAAAGAAGGCAAAAGCGATGATGCCTACAGCATCTAGTGTTCCAAGAAGGTCTCCCATCCTTGTACTGACCGGACTCGACGTTGATTAACTAACGAGATCGAACGAGATCGGGTGCATTCAACGTCATCTGGCCGTACACGTTAGAGGGCGTCCGATGCGTCCACTTGTATGAGACCCGGATGATAGACACCAAGAAAAGAGAGGAGGCAAAAGAGATGATGCCTACAGCATCCCGTGTTCCAAGAAGGTCACCCATCCTTGTACTGACCGGACTCGACGTTACTTAACTACCGAGATCGAACGAGATCGGGTGCATTCAACGTTATCTTGCCGTACACGTTAGAGGGCGTCCGATGCGTCCCCTTGTATGAGACCCGGATGATAGACACCAAGAAAAGAAAGGAGGCAAAAGAGATGATGCCTACAGCATCCGTTGTTCCAAGAAGGTCTCCCATCCTTGTAATGACCGGACTCGACGTTGCTTAACTACCGAGATCGAACGAGATCGGGTGCATTCAACGTGATCTGGCCGTAGAGGTTAGAGGGCGTTAGAGGGGTCCACTTGTATGAGACCCGAATGATAGACACCAAGAAAAGAAAGGAGGCAAAAGAGATAATGCCTACAGCATCCAGTATTCCAAGAAGGTCTCCCATCCTTGTACTGACCGGACTCGACGTTGCTTAACTACCGAGATCGAACGAGATCGGGTGCATTAAACGTGGTCTGGCCGTAGACGTTAGAGGGTGTTAGAGGGGTCCACTTGTATGAGACCCGGATGATAGACACCAAGAAAAGAAAGGAGGCAAAAGAGATGATGCCTACAGCATCCGGTGTTCCAAGAGGGTCTCCCATCCTTGTACTGACCGGACTCGACGTTGCTTAACTACCGAGATCGAACGAGATCTAGTGCATTCAACGTGATCTGGCCGTAGACTTTAGAGGGCGTCCTCTGGGTCAACTTGTATGAGACCCGGATGATAGACACCAAGAAAAGAAAGGAGGCAAAAAAGATGATGCCTACAGCATCCAGTGTTCCAAGAAGGTCTCCCATCCTTGTACTGACCGGACTCGACGTTGCTTAATTACCGAGATCGAACGAGATTCGGTGCATTCAACGTGATCTGGCGGTACACGTTAGAGGGCGTCTGATGCGTCCACTTGTATGAGACCCGGATGATAGACACCAAGAAAAGAAAGGAGGCAAAAGAGATGATGCCTACAGCATCCGGTGTTCCAAGAAGGTCTCCCATCCTTGTGCTGACCGGACTCGATGTTTCTTACCTACCGAGATCGAACGAGATCGGGTGCATTTAACGTGATCTGGCCGTACACGTTAAAGGGGGTTAGAGGGGTCCACTTGTATGAGACCCGGATGATAGACACCAAGAACAGAAAGGAGGCAAAAGAGATGATGCCTACAGCATCCGGTGTTCCAAGAAGGTCACCCATCCTTGTAGTGACCGGACTCGACGTTGCTTTACCACCGAGATCGAACGAGATTGGTGCATTCAACTTGATCTGGCCGTACACGTTAAAGGGCGTCCGATGCCTCCACTTGTATGAGACCCGGATGATAGACACCAAGAAAAGAAAGGAGGCAAAGAGATGATGCCTACAGCATCCGGTGTTCCAAGAAGGTCTCCCATACTTGTACTGACCGGACTCGACGTTGCTTAACTACCGAGATCGAACAAGATTGCATGCATTCAACGTGATCTGGCCGTTGACGTTAGAGGGCGTCCGATGCCTCCACTTGTATGAGACCCAGATGATAGACACCAAGAAAAGAAAGGAGGCAAAAGAGATGATGCTTACAGCATCCGGTGTTCCAAAAAGGTCTCTCATCCTTGTACTGACTGGACTCAACGTTGCTTAACTACCGAGATCGGGTGCATTCAACGTTATCTGGCCGTAGACGTTAGAGGGCGTCCTCTGGGTCCACTTGTATGTGACCCGGATGATAGACACCAAGAAAAGAAAGGAGGCAAAAGAGATGATGCTTACAGCATCAGGTGTTCCAAGAAGGTCTCCCATACTTATACTGACCGGACTCGAGTTGCTTAACTACCGAGATCGAACGAGATCGGGTGCATTCAACGTGATCTGGCCGTAGACGTTAGAGGGCGTTAGAGAGGTCCACTTGTATGAGACCCGGATGATAGACACCAAGAAAAGAAAGGAGGCAAAAGAGATGATACCTACAGCATCCGGTGGTCCAAGAAGGTCTCCCATCCTTGTACTGACCGGACTCGACATTGCTTAACTACCGAGATCGAACGAGATCGTGTGCATTCAACGTGATCTGGCCGTAGACGTTAGAGGGCGTCCGATGCCTCCACTTGTATGAGACACGGATGATAGACACCAAGAAAAGAAAGGAGGCAAAAGAGATGATGCTTACAGCATCAGGTGTTCCAAGAAGGTCTCCCATACTTATACTGACCGGACTCGAGTTGCTTAACAACCGAGATCGAACGAGATCGGGTGCATTCAACGTGATCTGGCCGTAGACGTTAGAGGGCGTTAGAGAGGTCCACTTGTATGAGACCCGGATGATAGACACCAAGAAAAGAAAGGAGGCAAAAGAGATGATGTCTACAGCATCTGGTGTTCCAAGAAGGTCTCCCATTCTTGTATTGTCCGGACTCGACGTTGCTTAACTACCGAGATCGAACGAGATCGGGTGCATTCAACGTGATCTGGCCGTAGAGGTTTGAGGGCGTTAGAGGGATCCACTTGTATGAGACCCGGATGATAGACACCAAGAAAAGAAAGGAGGCAAAAGAGATGATGCCTACAGCATCCGGTGTTCCCAGAGGGTCTCCCATCCTTGTACTGACCGGACTCGACGTTGCTTAACTACCGAGATCGAACGAGATCGGGTGCATTCAACGTGATCTGGCCGTAGACTTTAGAGGGCGTCCTCTGAGTCAACTTGTATGAGACCCGGATGATAGACACAAAGAAAAGAAAGGAGGCAAAAAAGATGATGCCTACAGCATCCAGTGTTCCAAGAAAGTCTCCCATCCTTGTACTGACCGGACTCGACGTTGCTTAATTACCGAGATCGAACGAGATCGGGTGCATTTAACGTGATCTGGCTGTAGACGTTAGAGGGCGTCCTCTGGGTCAACTTGTATGAGACCCGGATGATAGACACCAAGAAAAGAAAGGAGGCAAAAGAGATGATGCCTACAGCATCCGGTGTTCCAAGACGGTCACCCATCCTTGTAGTGACCGGACTCGACGTTGCTTTACCACCGAGATCGAACGAGATTGGTGCATTCAACGTGATCTGGCCGTACACGTTCAAGGTCGTCCGATTCCTCCACTTGTATGAGACCCGGATGATAGACACCAAGAAAAGAAAGGAGGCAAAAGAGATGATGCCTACAGTATCCGGTGTTCCAAGAAGGTCTCCCATCCTTGTACTGACCGGACTCAACGTTGCTTAACTACCGAGATCGGGTTCATTCAACGTGATCTGGCCGTAGACGTTAGAGGGCGTTAGAGGGGTCCACTTGTATGAGACCCGGATGATAGACACCAAGAAAAGAAAGGAGGCAAAAGAGATGATGCTTACAGCATCAGGTGTTCCAAGAAGGTCTCCCATACTTATACTGACCGGACTCGAGTTGCTTAACTACCGAGATCGAATGAGATCGGGTGCATTCAACGTGATCTGGCCGTAGACTTTAGAGGGCGTTAGAGAGGTCCACTTGTATGAGACCCGGATGATAGACACCATGAAAAGAAAGGAGGCAAAAGAGATGATGCCTACAGCATCCGGTGTTCCAAGAAGGTCTCCCATACTTGTACTGACCGGACTCAACGTTGCTTAACTACCGATATCGGGTGCATTCAAGGTGATCTGGCCGTAGACGTTAGAGGGCGTTAGAGGGGTCCACTTGTATGAGACCCGGATGATAGACACCAAGAAAAGAAAGGAGCCAAAAGAGCTGATGCCTACAGCAACCGGTGTTTCAAGAAGGTCTCTCATCCTTGTACTATCCGGACTCGACGTTGCATAACTACCGAGATCGAACGAGATCGGGTGCATTCAACGTGATCTGGCCGTAGACGTTAGAGGGCGTTAGAGGGGTCCACTTGTATTAGACCCAGATGATAGACACCAAGAAAAGAAAGGAGGCAAAAGAGATGATGCTTACAGCATCCGGTGTTCCAAGAAGGTCTCCCATCCTTGTACTGATCGGACTCGACGTTGCTTAACTACCGAGATCGAACGAGATCGGGTGCATTCAACATGATCTGGCCGTAGACGATAGAGGGCGTCCTCTGGGTCCACTTGTATGAGACCCGGATGATAGACACCAAGAAAAGAAAGGAGACAAAAGAGATGATGCCTACAGCATCCGGTGTTCCAAGAAGGTCTCCCATCCTTGTACTGACCGGACTCGACGTTGCTTAACTACCGAGATCGAACGAGATTGCATGCATTCAACGTGATCTGGCCGTAGACGTTAGAGGGCGTCCGATGCCTCCACTTGTATGAGACCCAGATGATAGACACCAAGAAAAAAAGGAGGCAAAAGAGATGATGCCTGCAGCATCCGGTGTTCCAAGAAGATCTCCCATCCTTGTACTGACCGGACTCAACGTTGCTTAACTACCGAGATCGTGTGCATTCAACGTGATCTGGCCGTAGACGTTAGAGGGCGTCCTCTGGGTCCACTTGTATTAGACCCGGATGATAGACACCAAGAAAAGAAAGGAGGCAAAAGAGATGACGCTTACAGCATCAGGTGTTCCAAGAAGGTCTCCCATAATTATACTGACCGGACTCGAGTTGCAACCGAGATCGAACGAGATCGGGTGCATTCAACGTGATCTGGCCGTAGACGTTAGAGGGCGTTAGAGAGGTCCACTTGTATGAGACTCGGATGATAGACACCAAGAAAAGAAAGGAGCCAAAAGAGATGATGTCTACAGCATCTGGTGTTCCAAGAAGGTCTCCCATTCTTGTATTGTCCGGACTCGACGTTGCTTAACTACCGAGATCGAACGAGATCGGGTGCATTCAACGTGATCTGGCCGTAGAGGTTTGAGGGCGTTAGAGGGATCCACTTGTATGAGACCCGGATGATAGACACCAAGAAAAGAAAGGAGGCAAAAGAGATGATGCTTACAGCATCAGGTGTTCCAAGAAGGTCTCCCATACTTATACTGACCGGACTCGAGTTGCAACCGAGATCGAACGAGATCGGGTGCATTCAACGTGATCTGGCCGTAGACGTTAGAGGGCGTTAGAGAGGTCCACTTGTATGAGACTCGGATGATAGACACCAAGAAAAGAAAGGAGCCAAAAGAGATGATGTCTACAGCATCTGGTGTTCCAAGAAGGTCTCCCATTCTTGTATTGTCCGGACTCGACGTTGCTTAACTACCGAGATCGAACGAGATCGGGTGCATTCAACGTGATCTGGCCGTAGAGGTTTGAGGGCGTTAGAGGGATCCACTTGTATGAGACCCGGATGATAGACACCAAGAAAAGAAAGGAGGCAAAAGAGATGATGCCTACAGCATCCGGTATTCCAAGAAGGTCTCCCATCCTTGTACTGACCGGACTCGACGTTGCTCAACTATCGAGATCGAACGAGATCGGGTGCATTTAACGTGGTCTGGCCGTAGACGTTAGAGGGTGTTAGAGGGGTCCACTTTTTTTATATTTTTTTTTATTTGCGGAATCAACATAGACAATACAAAACATGGTGATGAGGTACTCTAGCTACAGCTAATTTTAGCCTCACCACCAAACATAGAATACAATAACAGTACATAACAAAAACAGAGAACAGCAGATGGGTGGGAATGGGTCATTAAATAGTAAAAAAAAAAAAGATTGGTAGGCTGTGTAGTAAATCCATATACAAACCGTTTGGTATCAACAATATAAGTTTGAGTAATTAGCAAGATATTACAGTTTGTATCAGAGTGCAAATCAGGTAATCCTCTAAGTAAAATATTACATAACAATTGTTCAGACATGTCACGATGGTTCAAAACAGCCCAGAAAATCCCCACTCGTAGGTAATTAATATTGATGAGAATAAGATGTCAATCACACTTGTCACTATTGGCAACTGTCCGTGATTGGTTGACACTTTTGTAGGCCGGCTCTAGGAATGTTTACCTTGCTGTTTGCCCCCTGCGATTTTTCCCGCGAACTGTTCTATTCATATGCGTGCTTGTCCTGATCCTCAATTGTTCTAAACTTCACACATTTTAACAATACATACTAGTACCAGTATTTCTTCTAATAAAGGATCCATCCCAAATAAAGTGTGTACTCCCGATTTGGGCTTCATGGAAGTCCCTTCATGCCAGCAAAGATAGTCAACAGAAAAAAATTAATAAAGTGCGCTCCCCCTGACACCCGCCGCCGCACCACGCACGTCCCCCATATCTGATCGCGCCGCACCCAAAATAAAGTCACGATGTTTTCCTTTGTAGCGCCAAATCACCAGCCACGGAATTTTCAGCAAAACCTCACCTTGCTTTGAGGCCAACACCTCGGTATTTGCAGTTTTAGAAATTCACCACAAATCGTTGGCTGACACGCTGAGAACGTCGTGCGAGGATTTGTTTCGTATCTAAGGACCAGGCATCGAACTGCTAATTTCTACCGGGCTATTCGAATATGAACTTGTAAAACTCATTTTTAAAAATATAAAAAGTTCGTGTCACAGCATTTATCTCCAGAAATACGGCGATACATTGACACAAAAATTTGTTTCGGCGCGCGGCGGTAACACAAAGCACGGGGACGCACGTGTAAACAGTTTTTCTTTGTTTGAAAATGTGCGCTAAAAACGCTGTTTTCCACGACTATATAACATTCTAGTTAAGAAATGCACAATTCAAATAATCTTTCGTAAAAATATAAATTTCTTTGTGGATGTATGGTGTATTTGGCGTGATTTGGGCGTTCAATTCCGAGTAGGGTTTTACGTAGTTTTTACCGATCAAACAACACGGAAGTGCACCGAGTAGGGTTTTACGTAGTTTTTACCGATCAAAACAAGAAACAAAACTCCCGATACAGAGAATGCTGTAACATTTCAGATCCCAGTGATTATGTTATTGATCAAAATATTTGTGGATACGCACGATACTCGCGTTTTAATCGTATGCTTCCTCGGGAATTTTTGTGGCAAGCGGCATGGGCATGCTCGGCGACCGGCTGGCACGCTAAAAATTATTTTTGTCCAGTGGTTCGTACGCTATGAAACACCCAGGGTTAATCGCGATCCGGTGTCTCATAATACTTGTATCATTTTTTTAACATCAGTATAACTATAATGCTTTTAATATTCAACAATAAACGCATATGAGATCAAAGTACTTAGTATATGTAAAATCGTTACGTAAACATACAACATGATGTTCGGGGCGCTACCATGGTGCGTAATAGCCGGCTGCCTGGCTTGCGTCCCGATTTTTCTTGGCGAAAAACTTGAATAAACTGGGCACCCGGGCTTTGATTTTGACCCGAAGCGACTACTGGAGAGTTGAAATGTCAAAAAAAGGGCGTCCTTACTAGAAGAAATACGGTAGCGTGGGTCTGGTAATTTTTTGGCTTGGTACAAAGACATTATACGAATACGATTTCCTTGCTTGGTACAAATATCGTTCCTAACTCCCTTCCTGCATACTTCCGCTGCATCAAAATGCCGAAAGATAGAGGGTATAATCATGTTTATGTACAGGAATCAGTTACAGAGGAAGTGAAACAACTGAACTGAACCAGTTCGCAGCTTGAAAATCGCGGGCAATTATCACGCTTGGGACGCTCAGCGAATACAATGGCCGCTTGGGCAACGAATTTGAATACGTTTGGATTTTTGAACAAAAGGGCGCTAAACAGGCCCTCTGTTCCTGGCCGACAATCTCATTATAAGTCGAAAACATTTCAACATTTCCACGCGGAAGGGTTGAATTATGTGTACATTTCATATTTTGAGCAATATCTGGAGTTTAACAAAATAGAATTTGACGAAAACAGGACGACCGGAAAGGTCACAGTGCCGCCGCCATTTTGTATTTTGGCGTTGTTCCTACGTTCTCGCCGAAAGGGAATATGGGAGAAAATGTACCAAAAATTGTGAAAAATAAGTTTAAATCTCCTAGACAGCCAAAATCCGAGAACGTAGCTAAATTTCTAAAAGATAGAACTTTAGGTAATACCTTTAGGCCACGTTTTACACGTAAATAAAAAAAATGAGTTTTGTGGGTTAAAGGTTAACGACCGAAAATGACCTTTATACATGTGCCGCATTTTACTGCAGTGGGGCTTCGCGTTAGCTTGTCAACTCTTTATTTTAACCTAGTTTCATAACCAACACATTTATTTCATCGGCTCCTATTTTAGTTTTTCTGTATGATTGTCAGGTCGTATGTTATCTTGAAAAATATTTGGGCCCACCGCAGGATGTTATGCAGGTATGACCGCCAGACACTTAGTGGGAGGGGCTTATTCACATAGCAACGGGGATTCTAGCCTAGCAACCAGACCACCGTGTGTTGTAAACATCAAAATCAAAGCCTACCAAATTCTGAAGATTGCTGAGTAGGGTGACTCTTTGCTGATTGTATAAAGGGCAGTGTAAAAGAAAATGTATGACACTCTCACAACGAGACCCGCAGATACAAGCAGCACTAGGGGCTAAGTTTCTTAAAAATAAGCTATGGTTAAGACTACAGGTCCCGATGCGGAGACGCGTGAGTAGTGCGCAGGTGTACCTGGGGCCAGTGCTAAAATGTCGGTAAAAAAAGGGACGTACTGACTTCACTAAATGCTTCTTATACAATGAAAGATTCAGAGATCGAACAAATAAATCAAGACCATTCCAGTGATGCGTAGCATATGGAATGAAAGACTTTTTATACCTAGTTGTAAGACAAAGCGGTAGTCGTAAATTAGATTTATTACGAAGATCATATGAAGTCGAAAAAGAAACTTCGGGAGAGATCAGGTCCCTGAGATACTGACGGGTATGGCCATGGATTACTTTGTACATCATGATCAGTGAGTGAACATGGCGACGATCAGAGAGTCTCTCCCAGCCTAAATCAATAAGGAGTGAGGAGTAAGAAGACCCTCTGACTGCCCCTGAAACTGTAAGTGCGCATTCATATTGAACTCGTTCCAATCGTTGAGAATCATACACAGTGCATCCATGCCATATTATGTCGGCATATTCAAGAAGAGGTCGAATAAAAGATTTATAAATAACATCAAGTACAGTGCGTGGTAATCTGAATTTCAACTTGTTGAGAGTGGACACTCGTTTGGATACATTAGCAATCATATATGAAATTTGGTTTTCCCAAGACATGGTGGAGGTAAGTATCGTTCCTATGTGCTTGTGAACTTTAACAGATTTAATAACACAATTATCAAGTATAAGGGGGGGATGGTCTGGAGAATAGGATTTCCTAGAAAAACACATCTCTTCAGTCTTAAGCGGATTAAGCTCCATAAGCCAAGTCGAAGACCAGTGTGATATCTTCTTAAGGTCAGAATTAAGTCGATCAGCTGAGGAGTTAGGATTATCGAAAATATCCAGTAGGGAGCTATCATCTGCAAATAAATAAGGGCAGGTAACCAAACCATCCACCATGTCATTTATGTAAATAAGAAACATAACAAGAGGGGTCCACTTGTATGAGACCCGGATGATAGACACCAAGAAAAGAAAGGAGGCAAAAGAGATGATGCCTACAGCATCCGGTATTCCAAGAAGGTCTCCCATCCTTGTACTGACCGGACTCGACGTTGCTCAACTATCGAGATCGAACGAGATCGGGTGCATTTAACGTGGTCTGGCCGTAGACGTTAGAGGGTGTTAGAGGGGTCCACTTGTATGAGACCCGGATGATAGACACCAAGAAAAGAAAGGAGGCAAAAGAGATGATGCCTACAGCATCCGGTGTTCCCAGAGGGTCTCCCATCCTTGTACTGACCGGACTCGACGTTGCTTAACTACCGAGATCGAACGAGATCTAGTGCATTCAACGTGATCTGGCCGTAGACTTTAGAGGGCGTCCTCTGAGTCAACTTGTATGAGACCCAGATGATAGACACAAAGAAAAGAAAGGAGGCAAAAAAGATGATGCCTACAGCATCCAGTGTTCCAAGAAAGTCTCCCATCCTTGTACTGACCGGACTCGACGTTGCTTAATTACCGAGATCGAACGAGATCGGGTGCATTCAACGTGATCTGGCTGTAGACGTTAGAGGGCGTCCTCTGGGTCAACTTGTATGAGACCCGGATGATAGACACCAAGAAAAGAAAGGAGGCAAAAGAGATGATGCCTACAGCATCCGGTGTTCCAAGAAGGTCACCCATCCTTGTAGTGACCGGACTCGACGTTGCTTTACCACCGAGATCGAACGAGATTGGTGCATTCAACGTGATCTGGCCGTACACGTTCAAGGTCGTCCGATTCCTCCACTTGTATGAGACCCGGATGATAGACACCAAGAAAAGAAAGGAGGCAAAAGAGATGATGCCTACAGCATCCGGTGTTCCAAGAAGGTCTCCCATCCTTGTACTGACCGGACTCAACGTTGCTTAACTACCGAGATCGGGTGCATTCAACGTGATCTGGCCGTAGACGTTAGAGGGCGTCAGAGGGGTCCACTTGTATGAGACCCGGATGATAGACACCAAGAAAAGAAAGGAGGCAAAAGAGATGATGCTTACAGCATCAGGTGTTCCAAGAAGGTCTCCCATACTTATACTGACCGGACTCGAGTTGCTTAACTACCGAGATCGAACGAGATCGGGTGCATTCAACGTGATCTGGCCGTAGACTTTAGAGGGCGTTAGAGAGGTCCACTTGTATGAGACCCGGATGATAGACACCATGAAAAGAAAGGAGGCAAAAGAGATGATGCCTACAGCATCCGGTGTTCCAAGAAGGTCTCCCATACTTGTACTGACCGGACTCAACGTTGCTTAACTACCGATATCGGGTGCATTCAACGTGATCTGGCCGTAGACGTTAGAGGGCGTTAGAGGGGTCCACTTGTATGAGACCCGGATGATAGACACCAAGAAAAGAAAGGAGCCAAAAGAGCTGATGCCTACAGCATCCGGTGTTCCAATAAGGTCTCCCATCCTTGTACTGACCGAACTCGACATTGCTTAAGTACCGACATCGAACGAGATCGGGTGCATTCAACGTGATCTGGCCGTAGACGTTAGAGGGCGTCCGATGCCTCCACTTGTATGAGACCCGGATGATAGACACCAAGAAAAGAAAGGAGGCAAAGAGATGATGTCTACAGCATCTGGTGTTCCAAGAAGGTCTCCCATTCTTGTATTGTCTGGATTCGACGTTGCTTAACTACCGAGATCGAACGAGATCGTGTGCATTTAACGTGATCTGGCGGTATATGTTAGAGGGCGTCCTCTGGGTCCACTTGTATGAGACCCGGATGATAGACACCAAGAAAAGAAAGGAGGCAAAAAAGATGATGCCTACAACATCCGGTGTTCCAAGAAGGTCTCTCATCCTTGTACTGACCGGACTCGACATTGCTTAACTACCGAGATCGAACGAGATCGGGGGCATTCAACGTCATCTGGCCGTAGACGTTAGAGGGCGTTAGAGGGGTCCACTTGTATGAGACCCGGATGATAAACACCAAGAAAAGAAAGGAGGCAAAAGAGATGATGCCTACAGCATCCGGTGTTCCAAGAAGGTCTCCCATACTTGTATTGACCGGACTCGACGTTGCTTAACTACCGAGATCGAACGAGATCGGGTGCAGTCAACTTGATCTGACCGTAGACGTTAGAGGGCGTTAGAGGGGTCCACTTGTATGAGACCCGGATGATAGACACCAAGAAAAGAAAGGAGGCAAAAGAGATGATGCCTACAGCAACCGGTGTACCAAGAAGGTCGCCATCCTTGCACTAGCCGGACTCGACGTTGCTTAACTACCGAGATCGAACGAGATCGGGTGCATTCAACGTGATCTGGCCGTAGACGTTAGAATGCGTTAGAGGGGTCCACTTGTATGAGACCCGGATGCTAGGCACCAAGAAAAGAAAGGAGGCAAAAGAGATGATGCCTTCAGCATCCGGTGTTCCAAGAAGGTCTCCCATCCTTATACTGACCGGTTTCGACGTTGCTTAACTACCGAGATCGAACGAGATCGGGTGCATTCAACGTGATCTGGTGCATTCAACGTGATCTGGCCGTAGAGGTTAGAGGGCGTTAGAGGGGTCCACTTGTATGAGACCCGGATGATAGACACCAAGAAAAGAAAGGAGGCAAAAAGAGATGATGCTTACAGCATCCGGTGTTCCAAGAAGGTCTCCCATCCTTGTACTGACCGAACTCGACCTTGCTTAACTAACGAGATCGAACGAGATTGGGTTCTTTCAATGTGATCTGGCCGTAGACGTTAGAGGGCGTTAGAGGGGTCCAGTTGTATGAGACCCGGATGATAGACACCAAAAAAAGAAAGGAGGCAAAAGATATGATGCCTACAGCATCCGGTGTTCCAAGAAGGTCACCCATCCTTGTATTGACCGGACTCGACGTTGCTTAACTACCGAGATCGGGTGCATTCAACGTGATCTGGCCGTAGACGTTAGAGGGCGTCCTCTGGGTCCACTTGTATGAGACCCGGATGATAGACACCAAGAAAAGAAAGGAGGCAAAAGAGATGATGCTTACAGCATCCGGTGTTCCAAGAAGGTCTCCCATCCTTATACTGACCGGACTCGACTTTGCTTAACTACTGAGATCGAACGAGATCGGATGCATTCAACGTGATCTTGCCGTAGACGTTAGAGGGCGTCCTCTGGGTCCACTTGTATGAGACCCGGATGATAGACACCAAGAAAAGAAAGGAGGCAAAAGAGATGATGCCTACAGCATCCGGTGTTCCAAGAAGGTCTCCCATCCTTGTACTGACCGGACTCGACATTGCTTAACTAACGAGATCGCACATTCTCATTGGTCCACTTACCAAATTATTTAACTTGTTCCTGTCTTCTGGTTACTTTCCCCAGGACTGGTGCAACAGTCACATTGTCGCTCTACATAAAGGCGGGGCAAAAGATGACCCCAGTAACTATAGGGGGATATCGGTTACCAGCTGTTTGGCCAAACTATTCACCTCTATACTTAACTCACGCCTCACCACTTTCCTAGAGGAAAATAAACTTATATCTCCAAACCAAGCCGGCTTTAGAAATAAGTTCAGAACGAGCGACAACCTCTTCGTAATAGACACACTGTTAAGCAAATATCTTTCAGAAAATAAACGCCTTTATTCGTGTTTCGTTGACTTTAAGAAAGCCTTCGACTCCGTTTGGAGAGAAAGACTCCTTTTCAAATTGCTAGATTCGGGAATAGGAGGAAATTTCTACAAGTTAATTAAAAGCATGTACTGCAAACCTCAGACATGTGTCAAAACATCATCCGGGCTAACGCCACCATTTGCAACTGTGAAAGGCGTTAGACAAGGGTGTAATCTTAGTCCGACGCTTTTTAATCTTTTCATAAATGATTTAGTTCGTGTACTTGACGACAATGAATGCTCACCGCCCTCTCTACATAACTTATTTGTATCATGCCTCTTATACGCAGATGACGTTGTCTTATTTTCTGAGTCCGATAAAGGACTACAAAGCGCCCTAAATAGATTGAAGGACTTCTGCGTAAAATGGAAACTTCAAGTCAATTTAAAGAAAACGAAAGTCATTATCTTCAACAAATCAGGCCGGTCTTTCCCAAATCAAACTTTTATATTTGGGCAGGACAAAGTAGATATGGTCCACTCCTACTGCTACCTGGGCCTGAATATTACATAATCCGGCAGCTTCTCTCTTGCCAAAAAACAACTCTCATTCAAAGCACGTAAAGCCATGTTCAGTCTCAAATCTCTACTACGTTCGCCTGTCTCTCCCAAGTGCCTACTTAGAATATTTGACTCTTGTATTAAACCAATACTTTTGTATGGATGTGAAATCTGGGGGAAAGATCCTGTAAATGACACATCACCAATCGAAAGTTCCCATAACCGATTTTGTAAGAATGTACTTGGGGTACATAGAAATTGTAGTAATGTAGCAGCTAGAGCAGAATTAGGAAGATTTCCATTAGATTTAGAAATATCCCTGCGTACTGTAAAATTCTGGACACACTTGATTCAACTTGATAATGATACACACCCTCTACAAGTTGATGCACTGTTATTACAACGTAGTTCCCTGACAAATAGCCGTAGACGAACTTTACTACAGCGAGTGAATGAGATCCTCGACCACTGTGGTTATTCCTACTTACTGTATACTGATAGTACAACCCTCAACATATTTGTAATTTATTAAGAACACGGCTTTCAGATATGTACATCCAAACTTTCTTCCATAGTTTGTCTAACGATACCGGTAAACTGAGATTTTATAGAAAATGTAAAACCGAATATTGTATAGAAAAATATCTCGAACATTGTGACTACGAGCAGCGCTCCACTATTAGTAAGATTAGAATTAGTGCCCACCCCTTGGCAATCGAAAAAGGGCGATATATGAAACTACCCGTGTTGGAGAGGATCTGTAAATTTTGTTCCTCAAACGCAGTGGAAGACGAATATCATTTCATGTCTAATTGTACATTTTATGATGATATCAGACACCAATTATTTACCATCGTGTCCAAAATTCACCCTTACTTTCCCACTATTCCTGAACAAAAGAAAACAATTTTCCTACTAAAATCAAAGAACCCACATAGTATAGACGAAGTGGGTAAATTCGTCTCCCACTGCCTGAAAAGAAGAAGTCAAACCCAACCAAATTAGTACCACGTATGTTGTAGTATGCAGTATCACGTAGTCTCTTATACCATTGTATCTTCTTTCTCATGTTGTTTGTTGTTACTCGTTTGTACTTGCAATTAACCCTCGGGCATGTGTTTGCAATAAACTTCTCAATTAACGTTATAGACTGTTTGTGACTTATTTACCCTAAGATATTTTCGGTTGTTCCTAGTCGCTGACTCAGCTCCCAGTTCGGCTTCATGGAAGTAGCTAGTTTCAGAAGAAAGCGAGCCGGTAACTGTCTCTTATCAATTATCAATTATGTTTCTCACACCATAATCAAATAACGCGCAGTTGCACGGTCAATGGTCAAAAAGAGATTTTGTCCGTTTACTAAGCTGTTGCTTAATTGTGCGAACGGCAACAGAAAACAATACTGCACTATAACTAGTCTTTGCTTGAGGTGATAGTAACACAATAAACTGTAACAGTTATATGTAAACTAAGAATGTTCTATTCGGCCTTGGTTAAAGCTAAATAAACAAGATAAGGTTACATGAACTTTTTTCAGAGCCTTGCTGGAACGATTACCAGTACCGGTGTCATGATGATTATTGCATACCCCCAAGTTGGCAATGTGATGGCGAGAAATCTTTGTCCAGACGGCTCTGACGAACTTCCTTTAAATGCGAAGTGTGGTGAGTACTTTAATGAACGAGGCTGTCTTCCTAATGGATTGCGTTCTGAACTATTTTGATAGGTTTTATGAAGTGGGAGGCAAACGTTCTGTCTAGAAAAGCATGCGTCCTTTCTCGTTGAAACAGACCATTGTAGGACACATATGTGCCAGAACAACGCCACCTGCCGCAACAAACACCATGGTTACACCTGCAATTGCACTAACGGTTGGAGCGGAAAGTATTGTCACAAGAGTGAGTAAATGTCATCTCATACTTTTGTGTAATCAATATATTGTAATCATTGTGATTAATGCATCGAATCACATAGGAAATACGTTATAGACATAGCAAAGCGTAAAAATACAAAAACGTAAACAGAATTGTTTTCACTGTTTTTCCTGAAAGTCACATCTATCCGAGTTGTAGTGTTAGTAGATACTCAAGCTTTGTTATTTTTTTCTTTTGCAAGAGAGCCTAATGAAGTTAACGCTTTAATTATGACTGATGTTTCATGGTGATTTGGGTAGTTGATGCTTCGTCTTGTGGTTGTCGTTTTTAAATAGACAACTGTGAAGCACACCAATGCAAGAACAACGCCACCTGCTTGGCCAATGAAGATGGTTACACCTGTATCTGCACTAAAGGTTGACGTGGAAAGTATTGCCACCGAAAGAGTGAATAAATGTTATCTCAGGGTTTGTGCACTAGGTATTGTAACAACAGAATCACGACGTCTTTTGATTCTTTTTTGGAAAATTATTATCTGTTAAACAGTTTCTTTTTTTTCATTTTGAAAAACACAACTGCAAGAACAACGAAGGAACCGTCACGGGAAGAGCTATGGTCGTCCACAGCTGGTAGGTCTTTTATACGTAAAATTTCGACCTATTTTTTACAGTTAACTAAGATTTTTCAAATGCTTTTGCATGGTACCGATTAAATACTGTTTAAAGATGAATCAAAACAGCAACACAGATACAATATTTATATTTTAGCTATCATTGCTGTCGGTGCATATTCCAGCCAGGATAGGTAAGTTACCAATATGTTCTTTCGCGTACCTTTGTTGCATGGTGGCTTTTATCATACTGCAATATTAATATCTTGTATTTTCAACTGACGTTGTTTTTTCTGTTTGAAAAATACATCAGGAAAAACAAAAGATGAGGGCCCAATACAAGTGATTGGTAGGTCATGACGTTTTAATCTTATTCCACATTCAATATAACAGTTCAAAACGTTGGAATCGATATCTGTGATTTATCAATACCATAAGATGGTCGACCACTATATCTATATCTATATCTAAAGTAGAATTCCACGACCTAATACTTTCGCCAAATAATCGATTTGTTTTTCAATAATGAAGCAGATAATGTCCTCATTTGCATAGTCCTGCATGCGTATCATACCCTACAAATGACATATGTACCAAGGATAAAAGTTCTATCCTGGCAAAGAAGACTGTCATAGCACTATCTCAAGCGTAGAAGATTGTGTGGTGATCTATAAACTGAGATATTGGCTATATACTCTAACGTGTTCTGTCATTTGGTCTTAAGACATTTTTACACAATGGCAGGACTTAACTGATAGAAGGTTTGGGCTTCGGCAGGGACAGTTGGAGATAAAAGAGTCGGGAAAGTACTTCATTTACAGCCAGGTATCTTTGAAGTTAGATGTACAGATGTACCTGACAAAAAAATGTTTTCCCCTTCCTCGACAATCCTTACTTAAAACGTGAATTGGAAAACTTTGTACTTTTCTTCTTCAAGGGGTCATTAAGAATTTGTTTATGGCATTTACCGGTATTTATGTAAAGCAATTTTAGCAATCTTTAACCTGTGTGTGAAGTTAACGTCTGTGTGTTGATTCTTAATGTGACTGACATACTCAAAGAGGGAACTAACAAGTCTGATCTTTTACAGGTTGACTTCAAATTAGAACCGGATGATTCCCCGGTCAAATATTCCATCAAAAAGTTTGAGGAACCAAAGTTCACCTGTGTCTCACCGATGATCGGCAGGCACCCCAGACACACATGTTACACCGCCGGGGTGTTGGAGTTAGAGAAGGGAGATAAGCTAGTCCTCTCCGTGCAGTGTACAGGATGCTGGATCTACACAGACGACGACACAACATTCTGGAGCGCGATTAAACTGTCAACGTAACTAGAATGATTTATCCAAGGCTATTGCAGCACCGTGAGAAATATTGTGATAAATGATAGGTAAATTGTGAGATTACTTTGCAAGTTTGAGTTGCACTAACGCATTTTGACGAGCCAGACTATGTACATTCTGACGTGCTCACTGGCGGTGTGCTGAACCTGAATATGGAATAGTAACTTTGTAAGTTCAAGTGGTGCACCTCCAAGCGGTAAAACAATGTAGTTGAGTATAATTGTTTTCATTGTGTGTTGAAAAGTGTCAGTTGTATCTAGATTGGTTACGTATTGTATATCCTTTTCACGGTAAATATCAACTTCTACACGTATGGCCACTACATGTACTATGCTATAGCACGTCTTTCTATTAATCCATTTTATGTTTAAATGTAATAAGGTATGACATGAGTATTGAATCGTAGGAGTCGAAATCAGAGAACGTTGGACAAAGAAAAAAGTGTCTTAACCATACCTTTGTCCACGCTTTTAAATATTCTTGAAACAAATATAGGATCGTTTTTCCTCATCATTATCATTTTTTACTTTACTATTAACTTCACTGTCTAGCTTACTACCAATGAAAGGTGAACTGTTTACTACAATGCCCCACCCTCGCTCGACAGGTGTCATTCACCAAGTGCTAAAATGTAAAACTAGTAGCACTGTTGACAGACCTCACTCTATCATTTGCAAGGGCGTGTTATGTGTACATAGGAGTTGTTCACCTGACAGTTGAGAAGAAGTCTTGTGACAGTCGTGGTAGTGGAGACAAATGAACTGGGCCTTGGCGGTTGCCGGGGCAAATGTACAATGTGAAATATTCCTAGAAGGGGAGTATAAAATAAATGCATACATGTATCAAGGCTCCTTGCATGTATTTTGCATGTAGTAATGCATGCAAAGGGTTAATCAGCAACTAATTTGCCTTGTATGCTTTGTCTCTGCAGGCCTGCAAAAATGTGATGAAAGAAACAGGACAGGACGACAACTGCTGTTCCACCTGATTTATTGCTGTTTTGATGATGAATAAAAGACTTCTTGCTTGTTACACTGTGTCACCTCATTCAATTTGTGTCCTAACATTTGTCGTCTCTTAGTATATTTCTAATCTAGACATCTTGTTTTTTAGGGCCCTTCTTGTGTTTTTTTCGCCCTCTCGCATTAGATTTAGGGTCTCCAAAGGACGTCATCCATAAAATTTACTGGGTGTGGCCTTATGGTACTGAAGCGGAACTTCCGGTTTTGATATCTCGTGATCTGGATGATGCTAGGGTCATGATTTTTGGATGGTAGGTAGACCCCTGTGCTCGGGAAGAAGTGAGCTTAGTAAGTTTGGACCCCCTAGCTTGACGGATTGACCCCCCGGTTGACGGATTGTCGTTATTTTTGGTATGTAGGTACCTTAAGACCCCGTTCATACGGATGCGCTGAAAGCGCTTTCGATGTGGTTTGGCCGGATTCTGGATTCATGTGATCTGAACGCTCCGAATCGCATTGAAAGCACCTCGATCCCAAACCACATCTGGATGTGGTTTCAAACCGCCTTGACTGGATCGCGATTTGCGTCTGAACGCGCCGAATCGCTTTCATCAGGTTTACTTTGCATATCAACCCGGTCATTGACCTCGGGGTCCGCAAATAACAATAAGCAACGAATTCTTACAAGGGCCACCCATAGCCTGCATCTCCTTCGTACTCCTCTGAGCCGGTTGCAAGCGATTATCCCTAAAAAAAACCTTTTTGGCTAAAGTGTAGTTCGCGGCCTCAATGCTAGCATTTTGCGAGCGAGGAACGCGTCGTTAGTCGATAGCCTATTTCACGTTCAGCAACATAAATGCGTTATTACTACATTGCATTTCGTCAGTACGTCAGGAACCTACAAAATACGTCGTACTCATGCCGTACGGGCTAAAGTGTAGTTCGCGGCCCCAATGCTAGCATTTTGCAAGCGAGGAACGCGTCGTTAGTCGATAGCCTATTTCACGTTCAGCAACGTAAATGCGTTCTTACTACATTGCATTTCGTCAGTACGTCAGGAACCTACAAAATACGTCGTAGTCATGTACGTCGTGTTTCCTGAAAATACGCGAATGGCTAAAACTACGTCATTTATTTTCCTCAAAATACGAGGAGGGCTAAAACTACGCGGATGGCTAAACTACGTCGTATTTGAAATACGTGGATGGCTAAACTACGTCGAAAAAATACGTCGAAAAAAAATTCGCGGAAAAAATACGTCGAAAAAAAATCCGCGGAAAAAATACGTCGAAAAAAAATCCGCGGAAAAATACGTCGAAAAAAAATCCGCGGAAAAAATACGTCGAAAAAAAATCCGCGGAAAAAATACGTCGAAAAAAATCCGCGGAAAAAATACGTCGAAAAAAAATCCGCGGAAAAAATGTGTATTCACACCTGAGCATGTATATTCACACCTGGGCATGTGTATTCAAACATGGGCATGTGTATTCACACCTGGGCATGTGTATTCGTCCTTGCTGGATGTGTATTTGCAGTGTTTTCACACATGAGCGTGTGCATGTGTATTTACACTTAAAACTACGTCTCGACACCTACCTTTTTCCAGACAATGTGTGTGTGTGTGTGTGTGTGTGTGTGTGTGTGTGTGTGTGTTCGCCATTACTGTATGTGTATTTACACGTAGAAGTACCTTTCCCAAGGAATGTGTGTATTATTACCTTATCAACCCTTTTCTGATTGCTTTCTCACTATCTGTGGGTCCTTTCTCACTACCTGTAGGTTACTCGATCCTTTTTTTGCGTTTTTATAATCTAACATTTGCCATACATTATGATTTCAAACACCTGACCTCCCATGCAAGCACATGAACAAGAAAACAGGCACTGAAAATATCAACTGCAAACTCTTTTTATTACAATGATAACAAAAGAAGAACAACAAAGAATAAATAATATGTACATATATACATTCACTTTAATGTTATATTAACTTTTTCCACTTGAACTGAACGTTTCAAAACATGAACTTTCCAACTTATATATATATATATACGACGCAAAAAATGTTTTTTTTTTTTTTTTGCTAAATTGAGCAACCTATGCTCTAACGACAAAAAACCATATGCCTTAAGGCAGTGGACCATTCCCCATCCAAAAAAGTTGGTTTCGTGAAAATCGGTCATCGTTTACCGATATTCCATTTCGACGAGAAATATGCTTTTTTGGGCTATATTGAGCAACTTCTGCTCTAACGACCAACAAACTACATACCTGATATCACTGAAATATTCCGCATCCAAAAAAGTTGGTATCGTGAAACTCGGTCATCGTTTACCGATATTCCATTTCGACGCGAAAAATGCTTCTTTTGGCTAAATTGAACAAATTATGCTCTAACGACCAACAAACTACATACCTGATATCAGTGAAACAGTCCGCATCCAAAGAACTAAGGGCAAAACAGCATTTTTCCATACAAAATTTGGATATCACGAAACGATGACCAATTTTCCCCAAACCAACTTTATTGGGTTCGGAACCCTTTCCCGACATCATATATGCATCTTGTTTCGCAAAATATCATAATTTCATCAATTAAGCGCAAAACAGCATTTTTCCATACAAATGTGGATATCGCTAAACGATGACCGATTTTCCCAAAACCAAGATGTTAGAGGGCGTCCTCTGGGTCCACTTGTATGAGACCCGGATGATAGACACCAAGAAAAGAAAGGAGGCAAAAGAGATGATGCCTACAGCATCCGGTGTTCCAAGAAGGTCTCCCATCCTTGTACTGACCGGACTCGACGTTGCTTAACTACCGAGATCGAACGAGATCGGGTGCATTCAACATGATCTGACCGTAGATGTTAGAGGGCGTCCTTAGGGTCCACTTGTATGAGACCCGGATGATAGACACCAAGAAAAGAAAGGAGGCAAAAGAGATGATGCCTAAAGCATCTGGTGTTCCAAGAAGGTCTCCCATCCTTGTACTGACCGGACTTGACGTTGCTTAACTACCGAGATCGAACGAGATCGGGTGCATTCACCGTGATCTGGCCGTAGACGTTAGAAGGCATCCGATGCCTCCACTTGTATGAGAGCCGGATGATAGACACCAAGAAAAGAAAGGAGGCAAAAGAGATGATGCCTACAGCATCCGGTGTTCCAAGAAGGTCTCCCATCCTTGTACTGACCGGACTCGACGTTGCTTAACTGCCAAGATCGAACGAGATCGGGTGCATTCAACGTGATCTGGCCGTAGACGTTAGAGAGCGTCCTCTGGGTCCACTTGTATGAGACCCGGATGATAGACACCAAGAAAAGAAAGGAGGCAAAAGAGATGATGCCTACAGCATCCGGTGTTCCAAGAAGTTCTCCCATCCTTGTACTGACCGGACTCGACGTTGCTTAACTACCGAGATCGAACGAGATCGGGTGCATTCAACATGATCTGACCGTAGATGTTAGAGGGCGTCCTTAGGGTCCACTTCTAAGAGACCCGGATGATAGACACCAAGAAAAGAAAGGAGGCAAAAGAGATGATGCCTAAAGCATCTGGTGTTCCAAGAAGGTCTCCCATCCTTGTACTGACCAGACTTGACGTTGCTTAACTACCGAGATCGAACGAGATCGGGTGCATTCTACGTGATCTGGCCGTAGACGTTAGAGGCCGTTAGAGGGGTCCACTTGTATTAAACCCGGATAATAGACACCAAGAAAAGAAAGGAAAAGAAAAGAAAAGAAAAGAAAGGAGGCAAAAGAGATGATGCTTACAGCATCCGGTGTTCCAAGAAGGTCTCCCATCCTTGTACTGACCGGACTCGACGTTGCTTAACTGCCAAGATCGAACGAGATAGGGTGCATTCAACGTGATCTGGCCGTACACGTTAGAGGGCGTTAGAGGGGTCCACTTGTATGAGACCCGGATGATAGACACCAAGAAAAGAAAGGAGGCAAAAGAGATGATGCCTACAGCATCCGGTGTTCCAAGAAGGTCTCTTATCCTTGTACTGACCGGATTCGACGTTGCTTAACTACCGAGATCGAACGAGATCGGGTGCATTCAACGTGATCTGGCCGTAGACGTTAGAGGGCGTTAGAGGGGTCCACTTGTATGAGACCCGGATGATAGACACCAAGAAAAGAAAGGAGGCAAAAGAGATGATGCCTACAGCATCCGGTGTTCCAAGAAGGTCTCTCATCCTTGTACTGACCGGACTCGACGTTGCTTAACTACCGAGATCGAACGAGATCGGGTGCATTCAACGTGATCTGGCCGTAGACGTTAGAGGGCGTCCTCTTGGTCCACTTGTATGAGACCCGGATGATAGACACCAAGAAAAGAAAAGAAAAGAAAGGAGGCAAAAGAGATGATGCCTACAGCATCCGGTGTTCCAAGAAGGTCTCTTATCCTTGTACTGACCGGATTCGACGTTGCTTAACTACCGAGATCGAACGAGATCGGGTGCATTCAACGTGATCTGGCCGTAGACGTTAGAGGGCGTTAGAGGGGTCCACTTGTATGAGACCCGGATGATAGACACCAAGAAAAGAAAGGAGGCAAAAGAGATGATGCCTACAGCATCCGGTGTTCCAAGAAGGTCTCTCATCCTTGTACTGACCGGACTCGACGTTGCTTAACTACCGAGATCGAACGAGATCGGGTGCATTCACCGTGATCTGGCCGTAGACGTTAGAGGGCATCCGATGCCTCCACTTGTATGAGACCCGGATGATAGACACCAAGAAAAGAAAGGAGGCAAAAGAGATGATGCCTACAGCATCCGGTGTTCCAAGAAGGTCTCCCATCCTTGTACTGACCGGACTCGACGTTGCTTAACTGCCAAGATCGAACGAGATCGGGTGCGTTCAACGTGATCTGGCCGTAGACGTTAGAGGGCGTCCTCTGGGTCCACTTGTATGAGACCCGGATGATAGACACCAAGAAAAAAAAGGAGGCAAAAGAGATGATGCCTACAGCATCTGGTGTTCCAAGAAGGTCTCCCATCCTTGTGCTGACCGGACTCGACGTTGCTTAACTACCGAGATCGAACGAGATCGGGTGCATTCAACGTGATCTGGCCGTAGACGTTAGAGGGCGTCCTCTGGGTTCACTTGTATGGACCCGGATGATAGTCACCAAGAAAAGAAAGGAAAAGAAAGGAGGCAAAAGAGATGATGCCTACAGCATCCGGTGTTCCAAGAAGGTCTCCCATCCTTGTACTGACCGGACTCGACGTTGCTTAACTACCGAGATCGAACGAGATCGGGTGCATTCAACGTGATCTGGCCGTAGACGTTAGAGGGCGTCCTCTGGGTCCACTTGTATGAGACCCGGATGATAGACACCAAGAAAAGAAAAGAAAAGAAAGGAGGCCAAAGAGATGATGCCTACAGCATCCGGTGTTCCAAGAAGGTCTCCCATCCTTGTACTGACCGGACTCGACGTTGCTTAACTACTGAGATCAAACGAGATCGGGTGCATTCAACGTGATCTGGCGGTAGATGTTAGAGGGCGTCCTCTGGGTCCACTTGTATGCGACCCGGATAATAGACACCAAGAAAAGAAAGGAGGCAAAAGAGATGATGCCTACAGCATCCGGTGTTCCAAGAAGGTCTCCCATCCTTGTACTGACCGGACTTGACGTTGCTTAACTACCGAGATCGAACGAGATCGGGTGCATTCAACTTGATCTGGCCGTAGACGTTAGAGGGCGTTAGAGGGGTCCACTTGTATGAGACCCGGATGATAGTCACCAAGAAAAGGTTACAAAATGTTGTATTGCAGACAAATTTAAGTCTGATCATAACCTGATTACATTATCCTTTGTAACTATGGACTTCCCACGAGGTCCAGGATACTGGCAGTTCAATCAATCCCTTCTTCAGGACAGAATTTTTATTCTACAAACAAAGCAAATCATGACTGAATTTTTTGAAAATAATGTTGATACAGCTAGTCCACAAGTTGTTTGGGATGCCGCAAAATGTTTCTTTCGGGACACTGCATTAAGTTCTCTAGCTGGAAAAAGAAACAATATCTTATTAAAGAAAAAGAACTCATTAATGAAATAAATATTTTGCAAGCCCAGATTGACAATACCACCTGCCCCTCTCCTGACCAGCTGGACGAATTAACCTGTAAACAGAAGTTACTAGAATCTTTATATAATGAACGTCTAAATGGTATTTTAATCAGATCTAAATCACGTTGGATGGAGTTGGGGAAGAGGTGTACGAAATATTTTATGAATTTTTGCAGTCGAAATTATACACGTTAAAACATCCAAAGACTTAAGAGGCCCTCTGGTGAGATTATTTCTAACCCACAAGATATTTTGTCTGATCAGGTCAGTTTTTACTCTGCATTATACTCCTTTGAAGAATTACCAGTGTCCCTTACAGAAGCAAATTGTGATGGTTTTTTTCCCTATGAACTATAGTAAACGTTTGTCAAAAGAGCAGCAACAGGCTTGTGAAGGGCTTACAACTGTAGATGAGTTAAAGAATGCAATTTTTTCGTTCAAATCTGGGAAAGCACCAGGGCTAGATGGCATTCCTATAGAAATATATAAGGAGTTTTTTGATGTTTTTAAAGATCCTGTGTTACGTTGTTTTAATTATTCGTTTGTCAATGGATGTCTTTCAGACACACAAAGACAAGGACTTATATCTTTACTTTTAAAAAAGGATAGTAAGGGAGATGACAAAGACCCAACTGCTATTACAAACTGGCGCCCTCTTCCTCTACTTTGCTGCGATACCAGAATTCTGTCGAAGTGTATAGCGCTTAGAATTAAACGGGTAATTTCAGATATCATCGAGAAAGATCAAACAGGTTTCATTAAGGGTAGGTATATCGGGGATAACATTAGAAGATTATTAGATACAATTGAATATTATGAAGATGAAGGTAAACCGGGATTAATATTTATTGCAGATTTTAAAAAAGCTTTTGACACCTTGCGATGGGACTTTATGTTTAAATGTTTGGATTTTTTCAACTTTGGGCCTCAACTGAAAACGTGGGTGAAAGTTTTATATGAAAAATCAACAAGTTTAATTATCAATAACGGATACACTTCAAATCCATTTACACTAAATCGCGGTGTACGCCAACGTTGTCCTCTGTCCCCTTACCTTTTTATAATAGCAGTTGAAGTCCTTGCCATTAAAATCAGATCCAACCTTTCCATTCAGGGTTTAGAAATTCATGGAAAATGTACCAAAATCTCCCAATATGCTGATGATTCCAATTTCCCCTTTGAGCCAAATTTGTCGACTTTTTATGCACTACTATCCGATTTAGAACGCTTCTCCAGCATTTCTGGCCTTGAATTAAATGCGGAAAAATGTAAAATTTTAAGATTAGGTTCTTTAAAGTTTTCTAATTTTCGTTTGCCTACCCATCTACCATTTCAATGGATTGATGGTGGCGTTGATGTATTGGGAATTCATATTCCTATTAATATGGATACTCTTGTCAATGTAAATTTTGAACCCCGGTTGGAGCGATTGGATAGGTTATTACGCCCTTGGAAAGGCAAATCATTATCTTTATATGGAAAAATTACGGTTCTTAACTCCCTGGTGGTTCCTCAGTTTACTAATTTATTTCAGGTTTTACCCTCCCCAAACGATCTCTTTTTCAAATTATATGAGAAGAAAATCTTTTCCTTCATTTGGGATAATGGCCCAGAAAGAGTTGCTAGAAAAGTATTGTACAATTCAGTGGAAAATGGGGGTCTAAAGTTGATTAATTTACGAGCTTTTAATCTCACAATAAAAGCCTCGTGGATTCCTTAATTATTTTTTCACCCTGAGTGGTTTACGTCTTTAGCTATCGCCTTTCATCCACGGCTTCATTTGAGTTTATTTCTCTTCATGCAGCTGTCTTCAGCGCATGCTCTGGACTTTAAAGGTTTTCTCTTCGAAGTGCTTGATGCATGGTTTAAATTTCAGTACGTTGAACCCGCGACGCCAGCTAACGTGCGACAACAAATACTCTGGAAGAATTCCAATATTGTTATTGATAATAAGACCATTTTTATAACTGCTTTGTTTAATAGAAAGATAATTTTTGTTAATGACTTGTTATGTACAGATGGATCTTTTATGTCGTATGCAGAATTCTGTTTATTGTATCCAAATAGTTGTGAACATTTTCAGTTCCAACAGCTTATCTCCGCTATCCCCAAAACATGGAAAACAATACTCAATAAGAACCAATCAAAGGAGCAAGTGTGTTTACCACGCCAAAATAACCATATGTGGCTAAGAAATATTAAAATTAATAAGTTTTTGTATAATTTCTTTCTTGTTAGTATAAATGAAGCTATCATTGCCCATAAAGTAAGATTATCATGGTTTTATTATTTTGATAGGCCCATACCATGGCGAGAAGTATTCAAGTTCAATTAATGGGAGGCGCCTTTTTCTTCCTGTTTCTGTACAAGCCGTCTTGGCTTTCTGTTTTCTGTTGAAGTTGTGTATTTTTACTGGTATTTTGTCAATAAAAAAAATAATAAAAATAAAAAAATCCTTGTACTGACCGGACTCGACGTTGCTTAACTACCGAGATCGAACAAGATCGGGTGTATTCAACGTGATCTGGCCGTAGACGTTAGAGGGCGTTAGAGGGGTCCACTTGAATGAGACCAGGATGATAGACACCAAGAAAAGAAAACAAAACAAAAGAAACGAAAGGAGGCAAAAGAGATGATGCCTACAGCATCCGGTGTTCAAAGAAGGTCTCCCATCCTTGTACTGACCGGACTCGACGTAGCTTAACTGCCGAGATCAAACGAGATCGGGTGCATTCAACGTGATCTGGCCGTAGACGTTAGAGGGCGTTAGATCTAGAGGGGTCCACTTGTATGAGACCCGAAAGATAGACACCAAGAAAAGAAAGGAAAAGAAAAGAAAAGGAGAGGAGGCAAAGAGATGATGCCTACAGCATCCGGTGTTCCAAGAAGTCTCCCATCCTTGTACTGACCGGACTCGACGTTGCTTAACTGCCAAGATCGAACGAGATCGGGTGCATTCAACGTGATCTGGCCGTAGATGTTAGAGGGCGTTAGAGGGGTCCACTTGTATGAGACCCGGATGATAGACACCAAGAAAAGAAAGGAGGCAAAGAGATGATGCCTACAGCATCCGGTGTTCCAAGAAGGTCTCCCATCCTTGTACTGACCGGACTCGACGTTGCTTAACTGCAAAGATCAAACGAGATCGGGTGCATTCAACGTGATCTGGCCGTAGACGTTAGAGGGCGTTAGAGGAGTCGACTTGTATGAGACCCGTATGATAGACACCAAGAAAAGAAAGGAGGCAAAAGAGATGATGCCTACAGCATCCGGTGTTTCAAGAAGGTCTCTCATCCTTGTACTGACCGGACTCGACGTTGCTTAACTACCGAGATCGAACGAGATCGGGTGCATTCAACGTGATCTGGCCGTAGACGTTAGAGGACCTCCTCTCGGTCCACTTGTATGAGACCCGGATGATAGACACCAAGAAAAGAAAAGAAAAGAAAGGAGGCAAAAGAGATGATGCCTACAGCATCCGGTGTTCCAAGAAGGTCTCCCATCCTTGTACTGACCGGACTCGACGTTGCTTAACTACCGAGATGGAACGAGATCGGGTGCATTCAACGTGATCTGGCCGTAGACGTTAGAGGGCGTTAGAGGGGTCCACTTGTATGAGACCCGGATGATAGACACCAAGAAAAGAAAGGAGGCAAAAGAGATGATCATGATGCCTACAGCATCCGGTGTTCCAAGAAGGTCTCTCATCCTTGTACTGACCGGACTCGACGTTGCTTAACTACCGAGATCGAACGAGATCGGGTGCATTCAACGTGATCTGGCCGTAGACGTTAGAGGGCGTTAGAGGGGTCCACTTGTATGAGACCCGGATGATAGACACCAAGAAAAGAAAGGAGGCAAAAGAGATGATCATGATGCCTACAGCATCCGGTGTTCCAAGAAGGTCTCTCATCCTTGTACTGACCGGACTCGACGTTGCTTAACTACCGAGATGGAACGAGATCGGGTGCATTCAACGTGATCTGGCCGTAGACGTTAGAGGGCGTTAGAGGGGTCCACTTGTATGAGACCCGGATGATAGACACCAAGAAAAGAAAGGAGGCAAAAGAGATGATCATGATGCCTACAGCATCCGGTGTTCCAAGAAGGTCTCTCATCCTTGTACTGACCGGACTCGACGTTGCTTAACTACCGAGATCGAACGAGATCGGGTGCATTCAACGTGATCTGGCCGTAGACGTTAGAGGGCGTTAGAGGGGTCCACTTGTATGAGACCCGGATGATAGACACCAAGAAAAGAAAGGAGGCAAAAGAGATGATCATGATGCCTACAGCATCCGGTGTTCCAAGAAGGTCTCTCATCCTTGTACTGACCGGACTCGACGTTGCTTAACTACCGAGATCGAACGAGATCGGGTGCATTCAACGTGATCTGGCCGTAGACGTTAGAGGGCGTTAGAGGGGTCCACTTGTATGAGACCCGGATGATAGACACCAAGATAAGAAAGGAGGCAAAAAAGATGATGCCTACAGCATCCGGTGTTCCAAGAAGATCTCTCATCCTTGTACTGACCGGACTCGACGTTGCTTAACTACCGAGATCGAACGAGATCGGGTGCATTCAACGTGATCTGGCGGTAGATGTTAGAGGGCGTCCTCAGAGTCCACTTGTATGCGACCCGGATGATAGACACCAAGAAAAAAAAGGAGGCAAAAGAGATGATGCCTACAGCATCCGGTGTTCCAAGAACGTCTCCCATCCTTGTACTGACCGGACTCGACGTTGCTTAACTACCGAGATCGAACGAGATCGGGTGCATTCAACGTGATCTGGCCGTAGACGTTAGAGGGCGTTAGAGGGGTCCACTTGTATGAGACCCGGATAATAGACACCAAGAAAAGAAAGGAGGCAAAAGAGATGATGCCTAAGCATCCGGTGTTCCAAGAAGGTCTCCCATCCTTGTACTGACCGGACTCGACGTTGCTTAACTACCGAGATCGAACGAGATCGGGTGCATTCAACGTGATCTGGCGGTAGATGTTAGAGGGCGTCCTCAGAGTCCACTTGTATGCGACCCGGATGATAGACACCAAGAAAAAAAAGGAGGCAAAAGAGATGATGCCTACAGCATCCGGTGTTCCAAGAACGTCTCCCATCCTTGTACTGACCGGACTCGACGTTGCTTAACTACCGAGATCGAACGAGATCGGGTGCATTCAACGTGATCTGGCCGTAGACGTTAGAGGGCGTTAGAGAGGTCCACTTGTATGAGACCCGGATAATAGACACCAAGAAAAGAAAGGAGGCAAAAGAGATGATGCCTACAGCATCCGGTGTTCCAAGAAGGTCTCCCATCCTTGTACTGACCGGACTCGACGTTGCTTAACTACCAAGATCGAACGAGATCGGGTGCATTCAACGTGATCTGGCCGTAGACGTTAGAGGGCGTCCTCTGGGTCCACTTGTATGAGACCCGGATAATAGTCACCAAGAAAAAAAAGAAAAGAAAAGAAAGGAGGCAAAAGAGATGATGCCTAAGCATCCGGTGTTCCAAGAAGGTCTCCCATCCTTGTACTGACCGGACTCGACGTTGCTTAACTACCGAGATCGAATGAGATCGGGTGCATTCAACGTGATCTGGCCGTAGACGTTAGAGGGCCTCCTCTGGGTCCACTAGTATGAGACCCGGATGTTAGACACCAAGAAAAGAAAAGAATAGAAAGGAGGCAAAAGAGTTGATGCCTACAGCATCCGGTGTTCCAAGAAGGTCTCCGATCCTTGTACTGACCGGACTCGACGTTGCTTAACTGTCAAGATCGAACGAGATCGGGTGCATTCAACGTGATCTGGCCGTAGATGTTAGAATGCGTTAGAGGGGTCCACTTGTATGAGACCAGGATGATAGACACCAAGAAAAGAAAGGAGGCAAAAGAGATGATGCCTACAGCATCCGGTGTTCCAAGAAGTTCTCCGATCCTTGTACTGACCGGACTCGACGTTGCTTAACTACCGAGATGGAACGAGATCGGGTGCATTCAACGTGATCTGGCCGTAGACGTTAGAGGGCGTTAGAGGGGTCCACTTGTATGAGACCCGGATGATAGACACCAAGAAAAGAAAGGAGGCAAAAGAGATGATCATGATGCCTGCAGCATCCGGTGTTCCAAGAAGGTCTCTCATCCTTGTACTGACCGGACTCGACGTTGCTTAACTACCGAGATCGAACGAGATCGGGTGCATTCAACGTGATCTGGCCGTAGACGTTAGAGGGCGTTAGAGGGGTCCACTTGTATGAGACCCGGATGATAGACACCAAGATAAGAAAGGAGGCAAAAAACATGATGCCTACAGCATCCGGTGTTCCAAGAAGATCTCTCATCCTTGTACTGACCGGACTCGACGTTGCTTAACTACCGAGATCGAACGAGATCGGGTGCATTCAACGTGATCTGGCCGTAGACGTTAGAGGGCGTTAGAGGGGTCCACTTGTATGAGACCCGGATAATAGACACCAAGAAAAGAAAGGAGGCAAAAGAGATGATGCCTACAGCATCCGGTGTTCCAAGAAGGTCTCCCATCCTTGTGCTGACCGGACTCGACGTTGCTTAACTACCGAGATCGAACGAGATCGGGTGCATTCAACGTGATCTGGCCGTAGACGTTAGAGGGCGTCCTCTGGGTCCACTTGTATGAGACCCGGATAATAGTCACCAAGAAAAAAAAGAAAAGAAAAGAAAGGTGGCAAAAGAAATGATGCCTAAGCATCCGGTGTTCCAAGAAGGTCTCCCATCCTTGTACTGACCGGACTCGACGTTGCTTAACTACCGATATCGAATGAGATCGGGTGCATTCAACGTGATCTGGCCGTAGACGTTAGAGGGCCTCCTCTGGGTCCACTAGTATGAGACCCGGATGTTAGACACCAAGAAAAGAAAAGAATAGAAAGGAGGCAAAAGAGTTGATGCCTACAGCATCCGGTGTTCCAAGAAGGTCTCCGATCCTTGTACTGACCGGACTCGACGTTGCTTAACTGTCAAGATCGAACGAGATCGGGTGCATTCAACGTTATCTGGCCGTAGAAGTTAGAATGCGTTAGAGGGGTCCACTTGTATGAGACCAGGATGATAGACACCAAGAAAAGAAAGGAGGCAAGAGAGATGATGCCTACAGCATCCGGTGTTCCAAGAAGGTCTCCCATCCTTGTACTGACCGGACTCGACGTTGCTTCACTGCCGAGATCAAACGAGATCGGGTGCATTCAACGTGATCTGGCCGTAGACGTTAGAGGGCGTTAGATGGGTCCACTTGTATGAGACCCGGATGATAGACACCAAGAAAAGAAAGGAGGCAAAAGAGATGATGCCTACAGCATCCGGTGTTCCAAGAAGTTCTCCGATCCTTGTACTGACCGGACTCGACGTTGCTTAACTACCGAGATGGAACGAGATCGGGTGCATTCAACGTGATCTTGCCGTAGACGTTAGAGGGCGTTAGAGGGGTCCACTTGTATGAGACCCGGATGATAGACACCAAGAAAAGAAAGGAGGCAAAAGAGATGATCATGATGCCTACAGCATCCGGTGTTCCAAGAAGGTCTCTCATCCTTGTACTGACCGGACTCGACGTTGCTTAACTACCGAGATCGAACGAGATCGGGTGCATTCAACGTGATCTGGCCGTAGACGTTAGAGGGCGTTAGAGGGGTCCACTTGTATGAGACCCGGATGATAGACACCAAGATAAGAAAGGAGGCAAAAAAGATGATGCCTACAGCATCCGGTGTTCCAAGAAGATCTCTCATCCTTGTACTGACCGGACTCGACGTTGCTTAACTACCGAGATCGAACGAGATCGGGTGCATTCAACGTGATCTGGCCGTAGACGTTAGAGGGCGTTAGAGGGGTCCACTTGTATGAGAACCGGATGATAGACACCAAGAAAAGAAAGGAGGCAAAAGAGATGATCATGATGCCTACAGCATCCGGTGTTCCAAGAAGGTCTCTCATCCTTGTACTGACCGGACTCGACGTTGCTTAACTACCGAGATCGAACGAGATCGGGTGCATTCAACGTGATCTGGCCGTAGACGTTAGAGGGCGTTAGAGGGGTCCACTTGTATGAGACCCGGATGATAGACACCAAGATAAGAAAGGAGGAAAAAAACATGATGCCTACAGCATCCGGTGTTCCAAGAAGATCTCTCATCCTTGTACTGACCGGACTCGACGTTGCTTAACTATTGAGATCGAACGAGATCGGGTGCATTCAACGTGATCTGGCCGTAGACGTTAGAGGGCGTTAGAGGGGTCCACTTGTATGAGACCCGGATAATAGACACCAAGAAAAGAAAGGAGGCAAAAGAGATGATGCCTACAGCATCCGGTGTTCCAAGAAGGTCTCCCATCCTTGTGCTGCATTCAACGTGATCTGGCCGTAGACGTTAGAGGGCGTCCTCTGGGTCCACTTGTATGAGACCCGGATAATAGTCACCAAGAAAAATAAGAAAAGAAAAGAAAGGAGGCAAAAGAGATGATGCCTAAGCATCCGGTGTTCCAAGAAGGTCTCCCATCCTTGTACTGACCGGACTCGACGTTGCTTAACTACCGAGATCGAATGAGATCGGGTGCATTCAACGTGATCTGGCCGTAGACGTTAGAGGGCCTCCTCTGGGTCCACTAGTATGAGACCCGGATGTTAGACACCAAGAAAAGAAAAGAATAGAAAGGAGGCAAAAGAGCTGATGCCTACAGCATCCGGTGTTCCAAGAAGGTCTCCGATCCTTGTACTGACCGGACTCGACGTTGCTTAACTGTCAAGATCGAACGAGATCGGGTGCATTCAACGTGATCTGGCCGTAGAAGTTAGAATGCGTTAGAGGGGTCCACTTGTATGAGACCAGGATGATAGACACCAAGAAAAGAAAGGAGGCAAGAGAGATGATGCCTACAGCATCCGGTGTTCCAAGAAGGTCTCCCATCCTTGTACTGACCGGACTCGACGTTGCTTCACTGCCGAGATCAAACGAGATCGGGTGCATTCAACGTGATCTGGCCGTAGACGTTAGAGGGCGTTAGATGGGTCCACTTGTATGAGACCCGGATGATAGACACCAAGAAAAGAAAGGAGGCAAAAGAGATGATGCCTACAGCATCCGGTGTTCCAAGAAGGTCTCCGATCCTTGTACTGACCGGACTCGACGTTGCTTAACTACCGAGATGGAACGAGATCGGGTGCATTCAACGTGATCTGGCCGTAGACGTTAGAGGGCGTTAGAGGGGTCCACTTGTATGAGACCCGGATGATAGACACCAAGAAAAGAAAGGAGGCAAAAGAGATGATCATGATGCCTACAGCATCCGGTGTTCCAAGAAGGTCTCTCATCCTTGTACTGACCGGACTCGACGTTGCTTAACTACCGAGATCGAACGAGATCGGGTGCATTCAACGTGATCTGGCCGTAGACGTTAGAGGGCGTTAGAGGGGTCCACTTGTATGAGACCCGGATGATAGACACCAAGATAAGAAAGGAGGCAAAAAAGATGATGCCTACAGCATCCGGTGTTCCAAGAAGATCTCTCATCCTTGTACTGACCGGACTCGACGTTGCTTAACTACCGAGATCGAACGAGATCGGGTGCATTCAACGTGATCTGGCGGTAGATGTTAGAGGGCGTCCTCAGAGTCCACTTGTATGCGACCCGGATGATAGACACCAAGAAAAAAAAGGAGGCAAAAGAGATGATGCCTACAGCATCCGGTGTTCCAAGAACGTCTCCCATCCTTGTACTGACCGGACTCGACGTTGCTTAACTACCGAGATCGAACGAGATCGGATGCATTCAACGTGATCTGGCCGTAGACGTTAGAGGGCGTTAGAGGGGTCCACTTGTATGAGACCCGGATAATAGACACCAAGAAAAGAAAGGAGGCAAAAGAGATGATGCCTACAGCATCCGGTGTTCCAAGAAGGTCTCCCATCCTTGTGCTGACCGGACTCGACGTTGCTTAACTACCGAGATCGAACGAGATCGGGTGCATTCAACGTGATCTGGCCGTAGACGTTAGAGGGCGTCCTCTGGGTCCACTTGTATGAGACCCGGATAATAGTCACCAAGAAAAAAAAGAAAAGAAAAGAAAGGAGGCAAAAGAGATGATGCCTAAGCATCCGGTGTTCCAAGAAGGTCTCCCATCCTTGTACTGACCGGACTCGACGTTGCTTAACTACCGAGATCGAATGAGATCGGGTGCATTCAACGTGATCTGGCCGTAGACGTTAGAGGGCCTCCTCTGGGTCCACTAGTATGAGACCCGGATGTTAGACACAAAGAAAAGAAAAGAATAGAAAGGAGGCAAAAGAGTTGATGCCTACAGCATCCGGTGGTCCAAGAAGGTCTCCGATCCTTGTACTGACCGGACTCGACGTTGCTTAACTTTCAAGATCAAACGAGATCGGGTGCATTCAACGTGATCTGGCCGTAGAAGTTAGAATGCGTTAGAGGGGTCCACTTGTATGAGACCAGGATGATAGACACCAAGAAAAGAAAGGAGGCAAGAGAGATGATGCCTACAGCATCCGGTGTTCCAAGAAGGTCTCCCATCCTTGTACTGACCGGACTCGACGTTGCTTCACTGCCGAGATCAAACGAGATCGGGTGCATTCAACGTGATCTGGCCGTAGACGTTAGAGGGCGTTAGATGGGTCCACTTGTATGAGACCCGGATGATAGACACCAAGAAAAGAAAGGAGGCAAAAGAGATGATGCCTACAGCATCCGGTGTTCCAAGAAGTTCTCCGATCCTTGTACTGACCGGACTCGACGTTGCTTAACTACCGAGATGGAACGAGATCGGGTGCATTCAACGTGATCTTGCCGTAGACGTTAGAGGGCGTTAGAGGGGTCCACTTGTATGAGACCCGGATGATAGACACCAAGAAAAGAAAGGAGGCAAAAGAGATGATCATGATGCCTACAGCATCCGGTGTTCCAAGAAGGTCTCTCATCCTTGTACTGACCGGACTCGACGTTGCTTAACTACCGAGATCGAACGAGATCGGGTGCATTCAACGTGATCTGGCCGTAGACGTTAGAGGGCGTTAGAGGGGTCCACTTGTATGAGACCCGGATGATAGACACCAAGATAAGAAAGGAGGCAAAAAAGATGATGCCTACAGCATCCGGTGTTCCAAGAAGATCTCTCATCCTTGTACTGACCGGACTCGACGTTGCTTAACTACCGAGATCGAACGAGATCGGGTGCATTCAACGTGATCTGGCCGTAGACGTTAGAGGGCGTTAGAGGGGTCCACTTGTATGAGAACCGGATGATAGACACCAAGAAAAGAAAGGAGGCAAAAGAGATGATCATGATGCCTACAGCATCCGGTGTTCCAAGAAGGTCTCTCATCCTTGTACTGACCGGACTCGACGTTGCTTAACTACCGAGATCGAACGAGATCGGGTGCATTCAACGTGATCTGGCCGTAGACGTTAGAGGGCGTTAGAGGGGTCCACTTGTATGAGACCCGGATGATAGACACCAAGATAAGAAAGGAGGCAGAAAAACATGATGCCTACAGCATCCGGTGTTCCAAGAAGATCTCTCATCCTTGTACTGACCGGACTCGACGTTGCTTAACTATTGAGATCGAACGAGATCGGGTGCATTCAACGTGATCTGGCCGTAGACGTTAGAGGGCGTTAGAGGGGTCCACTTGTATGAGACCCGGATAATAGACACCAAGAAAAGAAAGGAGGCAAAAGAGATGATGCCTACAGCATCCGGTGTTCCAAGAAGGTCTCCCATCCTTGTGCTGCATTCAACGTGATCTGGCCGTAGACGTTAGAGGGCGTCCTCTGGGTCCACTTGTATGAGACCCGGATAATAGTCACCAAGAAAAATAAGAAAAGAAAAGAAAGGAGGCAAAAGAGATGATGCCTAAGCATCCGGTGTTCCAAGAAGGTCTCCCATCCTTGTACTGACCGGACTCGACGTTGCTTAACTACCGAGATCGAATGAGATCGGGTGCATTCAACGTGATCTGGCCGTAGACGTTAGAGGGCCTCCTCTGGGTCCACTAGTATGAGACCCGGATGTTAGACACCAAGAAAAGAAAAGAATAGAAAGGAGGCAAAAGAGCTGATGCCTACAGCATCCGGTGTTCCAAGAAGGTCTCCGATCCTTGTACTGACCGGACTCGACGTTGCTTAACTGTCAAGATCGAACGAGATCGGGTGCATTCAACGTGATCTGGCCGTAGAAGTTAGAATGCGTTAGAGGGGTCCACTTGTATGAGACCAGGATGATAGACACCAAGAAAAGAAAGGAGGCAAGAGAGATGATGCCTACAGCATCCGGTGTTCCAAGAAGGTCTCCCATCCTTGTACTGACCGGACTCGACGTTGCTTCACTGCCGAGATCAAACGAGATCGGGTGCATTCAACGTGATCTGGCCGTAGACGTTAGAGGGCGTTAGATGGGTCCACTTGTATGAGACCCGGATGATAGACACCAAGAAAAGAAAGGAGGCAAAAGAGATGATGCCTACAGCATCCGGTGTTCCAAGAAGGTCTCCGATCCTTGTACTGACCGGACTCGACGTTGCTTAACTACCGAGATGGAACGAGATCGGGTGCATTCAACGTGATCTGGCCGTAGACGTTAGAGGGCGTTAGAGGGGTCCACTTGTATGAGACCCGGATGATAGACACCAAGAAAAGAAAGGAGGCAAAAGAGATGATCATGATGCCTACAGCATCCGGTGTTCCAAGAAGGTCTCTCATCCTTGTACTGACCGGACTCGACGTTGCTTAACTACCGAGATCGAACGAGATCGGGTGCATTCAACGTGATCTGGCCGTAGACGTTAGAGGGCGTTAGAGGGGTCCACTTGTATGAGACCCGGATGATAGACACCAAGATAAGAAAGGAGGCAAAAAAGATGATGCCTACAGCATCCGGTGTTCCAAGAAGATCTCTCATCCTTGTACTGACCGGACTCGACGTTGCTTAACTACCGAGATCGAACGAGATCGGGTGCATTCAACGTGATCTGGCGGTAGATGTTAGAGGGCGTCCTCAGAGTCCACTTGTATGCGACCCGGATGATAGACACCAAGAAAAAAAAGGAGGCAAAAGAGATGATGCCTACAGCATCCGGTGTTCCAAGAACGTCTCCCATCCTTGTACTGACCGGACTCGACGTTGCTTAACTACCGAGATCGAACGAGATCGGATGCATTCAACGTGATCTGGCCGTAGACGTTAGAGGGCGTTAGAGGGGTCCACTTGTATGAGACCCGGATAATAGACACCAAGAAAAGAAAGGAGGCAAAAGAGATGATGCCTACAGCATCCGGTGTTCCAAGAAGGTCTCCCATCCTTGTGCTGACCGGACTCGACGTTGCTTAACTACCGAGATCGAACGAGATCGGGTGCATTCAACGTGATCTGGCCGTAGACGTTAGAGGGCGTCCTCTGCGTCCACTTGTATGAGACCCGGATAATAGTCACCAAGAAAAAAAAGAAAAGAAAAGAAAGGAGGCAAAAGAGATGATGCCTAAGCATCCGGTGTTCCAAGAAGGTCTCCCATCCTTGTACTGACCGGACTCGACGTTGCTTAACTACCGAGATCGAATGAGATCGGGTGCATTCAACGTGATCTGGCCGTAGACGTTAGAGGGCCTCCTCTGGGTCCACTAGTATGAGACCCGGATGTTAGACACCAAGAAAAGAAAAGAATAGAAAGGAGGCAAAAGAGTTGATGCCTACAGCATCCGGTGGTCCAAGAAGGTCTCCGATCCTTGTACTGACCGGACTCGACGTTGCTTAACTTTCAAGATCAAACGAGATCGGGTGCATTCAACGTGATCTGGCCGTAGAAGTTAGAATGCGTTAGAGGGGTCCACTTGTATGAGACCAGGATGATAGACACCAAGAAAAGAAAGGAGGCAAGAGAGATGATGCCTACAGCATCCGGTGTTCCAAGAAGGTCTCCCATCCTTGTACTGACCGGACTCGACGTTGCTTCACTGCCGAGATCAAACGAGATCGGGTGCATTCAACGTGATCTGGCCGTAGACGTTAGAGGGCGTTAGATGGGTTCACTTGTATGAGACCCGGATGATAGACACCAAGAAAAGAAAGGAGGCAAAAGAGATGATCATGATGCCTACAGCATCCGGTGTTCCAAGAAGGTCTCTCATCCTTGTACTGACCGGACTCGACGTTGCTTAACTACCGAGATCGAACGAGATCGGGTGCATTCAACGTGATCTGGCCGTAGACGTTAGAGGGCGTTAGAGGGGTCCACTTGTATGAGACCCGGATGATAGACACCAAGATAAGAAAGGAGGCAAAAAAGATGATGCCTACAGCATCCGGTGTTCCAAGAAGATCTCTCATCCTTGTACTGACCGGACTCGACGTTGCTTAACTACCGAGATCGAACGAGATCGGGTGCATTCAACGTGATCTGGCCGTAGACGTTAGAGGGCGTTAGAGGGGTCCACTTGTATGAGAACCGGATGATAGACACCAAGAAAAGAAAGGAGGCAAAAGAGATGATCATGATGCCTACAGCATCCGGTGTTCCAAGAAGGTCTCTCATCCTTGTACTGACCGGACTCGACGTTGCTTAACTACCGAGATCGAACGAGATCGGGTGCATTCAACGTGATCTGGCCGTAGACGTTAGAGGGCGTTAGAGGGGTCCACTTGTATGAGACCCGGATGATAGACACCAAGATAAGAAAGGAGGCAAAAAACATGATGCCTACAGCATCCGGTGTTCCAAGAAGATCTCTCATCCTTGTACTGACCGGACTCGACGTTGCTTAACTATTGAGATCGAACGAGATCGGGTGCATTCAACGTGATCTGGCCGTAGACGTTAGAGGGCGTTAGAGGGGTCCACTTGTATGAGACCCGGATAATAGACACCAAGAAAAGAAAGGAGGCAAAAGAGATGATGCCTACAGCATCCGGTGTTCCAAGAAGGTCTCCCATCCTTGTGCTGCATTCAACGTGATCTGGCCGTAGACGTTAGAGGGCGTCCTCTGGGTCCACTTGTATGAGACCCGGATAATAGTCACCAAGAAAAATAAGAAAAGAAAAGAAAGGAGGCAAAAGAGATGATGCCTAAGCATCCGGTGTTCCAAGAAGGTCTCCCATCCTTGTACTGACCGGACTCGACGTTGCTTAACTACCGAGATCGAATGAGATCGGGTGCATTCAACGTGATCTGGCCGTAGACGTTAGAGGGCCTCCTCTGGGTCCACTAGTATGAGACCCGGATGTTAGACACCAAGAAAAGAAAAGAATAGAAAGGAGGCAAAAGAGCTGATGCCTACAGCATCCGGTGTTCCAAGAAGGTCTCCGATCCTTGTACTGACCGGACTCGACGTTGCTTAACTGTCAAGATCGAACGAGATCGGGTGCATTCAACGTGATCTGGCCGTAGAAGTTAGAATGCGTTAGAGGGGTCCACTTGTATGAGACCAGGATGATAGACACCAAGAAAAGAAAGGAGGCAAGAGAGATGATGCCTACAGCATCCGGTGTTCCAAGAAGGTCTCCCATCCTTGTACTGACCGGACTCGACGTTGCTTCACTGCCGAGATCAAACGAGATCGGGTGCATTCAACGTGATCTGGCCGTAGACGTTAGAGGGCGTTAGATGGGTCCACTTGTATGAGACCCGGATGATAGACACCAAGAAAAGAAAGGAGGCAAAAGAGATGATGCCTACAGCATCCGGTGTTCCAAGAAGGTCTCCGATCCTTGTACTGACCGGACTCGACGTTGCTTAACTACCGAGATGGAACGAGATCGGGTGCATTCAACGTGATCTGGCCGTAGACGTTAGAGGGCGTTAGAGGGGTCCACTTGTATGAGACCCGGATGATAGACACCAAGAAAAGAAAGGAGGCAAAAGAGATGATCATGATGCCTACAGCATCCGGTGTTCCAAGAAGGTCTCTCATCCTTGTACTGACCGGACTCGACGTTGCTTAACTACCGAGATCGAACGAGATCGGGTGCATTCAACGTGATCTGGCCGTAGACGTTAGAGGGCGTTAGAGGGGTCCACTTGTATGAGACCCGGATGATAGACACCAAGATAAGAAAGGAGGCAAAAAAGATGATGCCTACAGCATCCGGTGTTCCAAGAAGATCTCTCATCCTTGTACTGACCGGACTCGACGTTGCTTAACTACCGAGATCGAACGAGATCGGGTGCATTCAACGTGATCTGGCGGTAGATGTTAGAGGGCGTCCTCAGAGTCCACTTGTATGCGACCCGGATGATAGACACCAAGAAAAAAAGGAGGCAAAAGAGATGATGCCTACAACATCCGGTGTTCCAAGAACGTCTCCCATCCTTGTACTGACCGGACTCGACGTTGCTTAACTACCGAGATCGAACGAGATCGGGTGCATTCAACGTGATCTGGCCGTAGACGTTAGAGGGCGTTAGAGGGGTCCACTTGTATGAGACCCGGATAATAGACACCAAGAAAAGAAAGGAGGCAAAAGAGATGATGCCTACAGCATCCGGTGTTCCAAGAAGGTCTCCCATCCTTGTGCTGACCGGACTCGACGTTGCTTAACTACCGAGATCGAACGAGATCGGGTGCATTCAACGTGATCTGGCCGTAGACGTTAGAGGGCGTCCTCTGGGTCCACTTGTATGAGACCCGGATAATAGTCACCAAGAAAAAAAAGAAAAGAAAAGAAAGGAGGCAAAAGAGATGATGCCTAAGCATCCGGTGTTCCAAGAAGGTCTCCCATCCTTGTACTGACCGGACTCGACGTTGCTTAACTACCGAGATCGAATGAGATCGGGTGCATTCAACGTGATCTGGCCGTAGACGTTAGAGGGCCTCCTCTGGGTCCACTAGTATGAGACCCGGATGTTAGACACCAAGAAAAGAAAAGAATAGAAAGGAGGCAAAAGAGTTGATGCCTACAGCATCCGGTGTTCCAAGAAGGTCTCCGATCCTTGTACTGACCGGACTCGACGTTGCTTAACTTTCAAGATCAAACGAGATCGGGTGCATTCAACGTGATCTGGCCGTAGAAGTTAGAATGCGTTAGAGGGGTCCACTTGTATGAGACCAGGATGATAGACACCAAGAAAAGAAAGGAGGCAAGAGAGATGATGCCTACAGCATCCGGTGTTCCAAGAAGGTCTCCCATCCTTGTACTGACCGGACTCGACGTTGCTTCACTGCCGAGATCAAACGAGATCGGGTGCATTCAACGTGATCTGGCCGTAGACGTTAGAGGGCGTTAGATGGGTCCACTTGTATGAGACCCGGATGATAGACACCAAGAAAAGAAAGGAGGCAAAAGAGATGATGCCTACAGCATCCGGTGTTCCAAGAAGTTCTCCGATCCTTGTACTGACCGGACTCGACGTTGCTTAACTACCGAGATCAAACGAGATCGGGTGCATTCAACGTGATCTGGCCGTAGACGTTAGAAGGCGTTAGAGGGGTCCACTTGTATGAGACAGCATCCGGTGTTCCAAGAAGGTCTCCCATCCTTGTACTGACCGGACTCAACGTTGCTTAACTGCCGAGATCAAACGAGATCGGGTGCATTCAACGTGATCTGGCCGTAGACGTTAGAGGGCGTTAGAGGGGTCCACTTGTATGAGACCCGAAAGATAGACACCAAGAAAAGAAAGGAAAAGAAAAGGAAGGAGGCAAAGAGATGATGCCTACAGCATCCGGTGTTCCAAGAAGTGTCCCATCCTTGTACTGACCGGACTTGACGTTGCTTAACTGCCAAGATCGAACGAGATCGGGTGCATTCAACGTGATCCGGCCGTAGACGTTAGAGGGCGTTAGAGGGGTCCACTTGTATGAGACCCGGATGATAGACACCAAGAAAAGAAAGGAGGCAAAGAGATGATGCCTACAGCATCCGGTGTTCCAAGAAGGTCTCTCATCCTTGTACTGACCGGACTCGACGTTGCTTAACTACCGAGATCGAACGAGATCGGGTGCATTCAACGTGATCTGGCCGTAGACGTTAGAGGGGCACCCTTTGGGTCCACTTGTATGAGACCCGGATGATAGACACCAAGAAAAGAAAAGAAAAGAAAAGAAAAGAAAAGAAAAGAGGCAAAAAAGATGATGCCTACAGCATCCGGTGTTCCAAAAAGGTCTCTCATCCTTGTACTGACCGGACTCGACGTTGCTTAACTACCGAGATCGAACGAGATCGGGTGATCTGGCCGTAGACGTTAGAGGGCATTAGAGGGGTCCACTTGTATGAGACCCGTATGATAGACACCAAGATAAGAAAGAAGGCAAAAAAGATGATGCCTACAGCATCCGGTGTTCCAAGAAGGTCTCTCATCCTTGTACTGACCGGACTCGACGTTGCTTAACTACCGAGATCGGGTGCATTCAACGTGATCTGGCGGTAGATGTTAGAGGGCGTCCTTAGGGTCCACTTGTATGAGACCCGGATGATAGACACCAAGAAAAGAAAGAAGGCAAAAGAGATGATGCCTACAGCATCCGGTGTTCCAAGAAGGTCTCCCATCCTTGTACTGACCGGACTCGACGTTGCTTAACTACCGAGATCGAACGAGATCGGGTGCATTCAACGTGATCTGGTCGTAGACGTTAGAGGGCGTTAGAGGGCGTTAGAGGGGTCCACTTGTATGAGACCCGGATAATAGACACCAAGAAAAGAAAGGAGGCAAAAGAGATGATGCCTACAGCATCCGGTGTTCCAAGAAGGTCTCCCATCCTTGTGCTGACCGGACTCGACGTTGCTTAACTACCGAGATCGAACGAGATCGGGTGCATTCAACGTGATCTGGCCGTAGACGTTAGAGGGCGTTAGAGGGGTCCACTTGTATGAGACCCGGATAATAGTCACCAAGAAAAGAAAAGAAAAGAAAGGAGGCAAAAGAAATGATGCCTAAGCATCCGGTGTTCCAAGAGGGTCTCCCATCCTTGTACTGACCGGACTCGACGTTGCTTAACTACCAAGATCGAATGAGATCGTGTGCATTCAACGTGATCTGCCGTAGACGTTAGAGGGCCTCCTCTGGGTCCACTTGTGTGAGACCCTGATGTTAGACACCAAGAAAAGAAAAGACAAGAAAAGAAAAGAAAGGAGGCTAAAGAGTTGATGCCTACAACATCCGGTGTTCCAAGAAGGTCTCCCATCCTGTACTGACCGGACTCGACGTTGCTTAACTGCCAAGATTGAACGAGATCGGGTGCATTCAACGTGATCTGGCCGTAGACGTTAGAGGGCGTTAGAGGGGTCCACTTGTATGAGACCCGGATGATAGACACCAAGAAAAGAAAGGAGGCAAGAGAAATGATGCCTACAGCATCCGGTGTTCCAAGAAGGTCTCCCATCCTTGTACTGACCGGACTCGACGTTGCTTAACTACCGAGATCGAACGAGATCGGGTGCATTCAACGTGATCTGGCCGTAGACGTTAGAGGGCATTAGAGGGGTCCACTTGTATGAGACCCGTATGATAGACACCAAGAAAAGAAAGGAGGCAAAAAAGATGATGCCTACAGCATCCGGTGTTCCAAGAAGGTCTCTCATCCTTGTACTGACCGGACTCGACGTTGCTTAACTACCGAGATCGGGTGCATTCAACGTGATCTGGCGGTAGATGTTAGAGGGCGTCCTTAGGGTCCACTTGTATGAGACCCGGATGATAGACACCAAGAAAATAAAGAAGGCAAAAAAGATGATGCCTACAGCATCCGGTGTTCCAAGAAGGTCTCCCATCCTTGTACTGACCGGACTCGACGTTGCTAAACTACCGAGATCGAACGAGATCGGGTGCATTCAACGTGATCTGGTCGTAGACGTTAGAGGGCGTTAGAGGGCGTTAGAGGGGTCCACTTGTATGAGACCCGGATAATAGACACCAAGAAAAGAAAGGAGGCAAAAGAGATGATGCCTACAGCATCCGGTGTTCCAAGAAGGCCTCCCATCCTTGTGCTGACCGGACTCGACGTTGCTTAACTACCGAGATCGAACGAGATCGGGTGCATTCAACGTGATCTGGCCGTAGACACTAGAGGGCGTCCTCTGGGTCCACTTGTATGAGACCCGGATAATAGTCACCAAGAAAAGAAAAGAAAAGAAAGGAGGCAAAAGAAATGATGCCTAAGCATCCGGTGTTCCAAGAGGGTCTACCATCCTTGTACTGACCGGACTCGACGTTGCTTAACTACCAAGATCGAATGAGATCTGGTGCATTCAACGTGATCTGCCGTAGACGTTAGAGGGCCTCCTCTGGGTCCACTTGTGTGAGACCCGGATGTTAGACACCAAGAAAAGAAAAGACAAGAAAAGAAAAGAAAGGAGGCTAAAGAGTTGATGCCTACAACATCCGGTGTTCCAAGAAGGTCTCCCATCCTGTACTGACCGGACTCGACGTTGCTTAACTGCCAAGATTGAACGAGATCGGGTGCATTCAACGTGATCTGGCCGTAGACGTTAGAGGGCGTTAGAGGGGTCCACTTGTATGAGACCCGGATGATAGACACCAAGAAAAGAAAGGAGGCAAGAGAAATGATGCCTATAGCATCCGGTGTTCCAAGAAGGTCTCCCATCCTTGTACTGACCGGACTCGACGTTGCTTCACTGCCGAGATCAAACGAGATCGGATGCATTTAACGTGATCTGGCCGTAGTCGTTAGAGGGCGTTAGAGGGGTCCACTTGTATGAGACCCGGATGATAGACACCAAGAAAAGAAAGGAGGCAAAAGAGATGATACCTACAGCATCAGGTGTTCCAAGAAGGTCTCTCATCCTTGTACTGACCGGACTCGACGTTGCTTCACTACCGAGATCAAACGAGATCGGGTGCATTCAACGTGATCTGGCGGTAGATGTTAGAGGGCGTCCTCAGGGTCCACTTGTATGAGACCCGGATGATAGACACCAAGAAAAGAAAGGAGGCAAAAGAGATGATGCCTACAGCATCCGGTGTTCCAAGAAGGTCTCCGATCCTTGTACTGACCGGACTCGACGTTGCTTAACTGTCAAGATCGAACGAGATCGGGTGCATTCAACGTGATCTGGCCGTAGAAGTTAGAATGCGTTAGAGGGGTCCACTTGTATGAGACCAGGATGATAGACACCAAGAAAAGAAAGGAGGCAAGAGAGATGATGCCTACAGCATCCGGTGTTCCAAGAAGGTCTCCCATCCTTGTACTGACCGGACTCGACGTTGCTTCACTGCCGAGATCAAACGAGATCGGGTGCATTCAACGTGATCTGGCCGTAGACGTTAGAGGGCGTTAGATGGGTCCACTTGTATGAGACCCGGATGATAGACACCAAGAAAAGAAAGGAGGCAAAAGAGATGATGCCTACAGCATCCGGTGTTCCAAGAAGTTCTCCGATCCTTGTACTGACCGGACTCGACGTTGCTTAACTACCGAGATCAAACGAGATCGGGTGCATTCAACGTGATCTGGCCGTAGACGTTAGAAGGCGTTAGAGGGGTCCACTTGTATGAGACAGCATCCGGTGTTCCAAGAAGGTCTCCCATTCTTGTACTGACCGGACTCAACGTTGCTTAACTGCCGAGATCAAACGAGATCGGGTGCATTCAACGTGATCTGGCCGTAGACGTTAGAGGGCGTTAGAGGGGTCCACTTGTATGAGACCCGAAAGATAGACACCAAGAAAAGAAAGGAAAAGAAAAGGAAGGAGGCAAAGAGATGATGCCTACAGCATCCGGTGTTCCAAGAAGTGTCCCATCCTTGTACTGACCGGACTTGACGTTGCTTAACTGCCAAGATCGAACGAGATCGGGTGCATTCAACGTGATCCGGCCGTAGACGTTAGAGGGCGTTAGAGGGGTCCACTTGTATGAGACCCGGATGATAGACACCAAGAAAAGAAAGGAGGCAAAGAGATGATGCCTACAGCATCCGGTGTTCCAAGAAGGTCTCCCATCCTTGTACTGACCGGACTCGACGTTGCTTAACTGCCGAGATCAAACTAGATCGGGTGCATTCAACGTGATCTGGCCGTAGACGTTAAAGGACGTTAGAGGGGTCGACTTGTATGAGACCCGTATGATAGACACCAAGAAAAGAAAGGAGGCAAAAGAGATGATGCCTACAGCATCCGGTGTTCCAAGAAAGTCTCTCATCCTTGTACTGACCGGACTCGACGTTGCTTAACTACCGAGATCGAACGAGATCCGGTGCATTCAACGTGATCTGGCCGTAGATGTTAGAGGGCCACCTCTGGGTCCACTTGTATGAGACCCGGATGATAGACACCAAGAAAAGAAAAGAAAAGAAAAGAGGCAAAAGAGATGATGCCTACAGCATCCGGTGTTCCAAAAAGGTCTCCCATCCTTGTACTGACCGGACTCGACGTTGCTTAACTGCCGAGATCAAACTAGATCGGGTGCATTCAACGTGATCTGGCCGTAGACGTTAAAGGACGTTAGAGGGGTCCACTTGTATGAGACCCGTATGATAGACACCAAGAAAAGAAAGGAGGCAAAAAAGATGATGCCTACAGCATCCGGTGTTCCAAGAAGGTCTCTCATCCTTGTACTGACCGGACTCGACGTTGCTTAACTACCGAGATCGGGTGCATTCAACGTGATCTGGCGGTAGATGTTAGAGGGCGTCCTTAGGGTCCACTTGTATGAGACCCGGATGATAGACACCAAGAAAAGAAAGAAGGCAAAAGAGATGATGCCTACAGCATCCGGTGTTCCAAGAAGGTCTCCCATCCTTGTACTGACCGGACTCGACGTTGCTTAACTACCGAGATCGAACGAGATCGGGTGCATTCAACGTGATCTGGTCGTAGACGTTAGAGGGCGTTAGAGGGCGTTAGAGGGGTCCACTTGTATGAGACCCGGATAATAGACACCAAGAAAAGAAAGGAGGCAAAAGAGATGATGCCTACAGCATCCGGTGTTCCAAGAAGGTCTCCCATCCTTGTGCTGACCGGACTCGACGTTGCTTAACTACCGAGATCGAACGAGATCGGGTGCATTCAACGTGATCTGGCCGTAGACGTTAGAGGGCGTTAGAGGGGTCCACTTGTATGAGACCCGGATAATAGTCACCAAGAAAAGAAAAGAAAAGAAAGGAGGCAAAAGAAATGATGCCTAAGCATCCGGTGTTCCAAGAGGGTCTCCCATCCTTGTACTGACCGGACTCGACGTTGCTTAACTACCAAGATCGAATGAGATCGTGTGCATTCAACGTGATCTGCCGTAGACGTTAGAGGGCCTCCTCTGGGTCCACTTGTGTGAGACCCTGATGTTAGACACCAAGAAAAGAAAAGACAAGAAAAGAAAAGAAAGGAGGCTAAAGAGTTGATGCCTACAACATCCGGTGTTCCAAGAAGGTCTCCCATCCTGTACTGACCGGACTCGACGTTGCTTAACTGCCAAGATTGAACGAGATCGGGTGCATTCAACGTGATCTGGCCGTAGACGTTAGAGGGCGTTAGAGGGGTCCACTTGTATGAGACCCGGATGATAGACACCAAGAAAAGAAAGGAGGCAAGAGAAATGATGCCTACAGCATCCGGTGTTCCAAGAAGGTCTCCCATCCTTGTACTGACCGGACTCGACGTTGCTTAACTACCGAGATCGAACGAGATCGGGTGCATTCAACGTGATCTGGCCGTAGACGTTAGAGGGCATTAGAGGGGTCCACTTGTATGAGACCCGTATGATAGACACCAAGAAAAGAAAGGAGGCAAAAAAGATGATGCCTACAGCATCCGGTGTTCCAAGAAGGTCTCTCATCCTTGTACTGACCGGACTCGACGTTGCTTAACTACCGAGATCGGGTGCATTCAACGTGATCTGGCGGTAGATGTTAGAGGGCGTCCTTAGGGTCCACTTGTATGAGACCCGGATGATAGACACCAAGAAAATAAAGAAGGCAAAAAAGATGATGCCTACAGCATCCGGTGTTCCAAGAAGGTCTCCCATCCTTGTACTGACCGGACTCGACGTTGCTAAACTACCGAGATCGAACGAGATCGGGTGCATTCAACGTGATCTGGTCGTAGACGTTAGAGGGCGTTAGAGGGCGTTAGAGGGGTCCACTTGTATGAGACCCGGATAATAGACACCAAGAAAAGAAAGGAGGCAAAAGAGATGATGCCTACAGCATCCGGTGTTCCAAGAAGGCCTCCCATCCTTGTGCTGACCGGACTCGACGTTGCTTAACTACCGAGATCGAACGAGATCGGGTGCATTCAACGTGATCTGGCCGTAGACACTAGAGGGCGTCCTCTGGGTCCACTTGTATGAGACCCGGATAATAGTCACCAAGAAAAGAAAAGAAAAGAAAGGAGGCAAAAGAAATGATGCCTAAGCATCCGGTGTTCCAAGAGGGTCTACCATCCTTGTACTGACCGGACTCGACGTTGCTTAACTACCAAGATCGAATGAGATCTGGTGCATTCAACGTGATCTGCCGTAGACGTTAGAGGGCCTCCTCTGGGTCCACTTGTGTGAGACCCGGATGTTAGACACCAAGAAAAGAAAAGACAAGAAAAGAAAAGAAAGGAGGCTAAAGAGTTGATGCCTACAACATCCGGTGTTCCAAGAAGGTCTCCCATCCTGTACTGACCGGACTCGACGTTGCTTAACTGCCAAGATTGAACGAGATCGGGTGCATTCAACGTGATCTGGCCGTAGACGTTAGAGGGCGTTAGAGGGGTCCACTTGTATGAGACCCGGATGATAGACACCAAGAAAAGAAAGGAGGCAAGAGAAATGATGCCTATAGCATCCGGTGTTCCAAGAAGGTCTCCCATCCTTGTACTGACCGGACTCGACGTTGCTTCACTGCCGAGATCAAACGAGATCGGATGCATTTAACGTGATCTGGCCGTAGTCGTTAGAGGGCGTTAGAGGGGTCCACTTGTATGAGACCCGGATGATAGACACCAAGAAAAGAAAGGAGGCAAAAGAGATGATACCTACAGCATCAGGTGTTCCAAGAAGGTCTCTCATCCTTGTACTGACCGGACTCGACGTTGCTTCACTACCGAGATCAAACGAGATCGGGTGCATTCAACGTGATCTGGCGGTAGATGTTAGAGGGCGTCCTCAGGGTCCACTTGTATGAGACCCGGATGATAGACACCAAGAAAAGAAAGGAGGCAAAAGAGATGATGCCTACAGCATCCGGTGTTCCAAGAAGGTCTCCGATCCTTGTACTGACCGGACTCGACGTTGCTTAACTGTCAAGATCGAACGAGATCGGGTGCATTCAACGTGATCTGGCCGTAGAAGTTAGAATGCGTTAGAGGGGTCCACTTGTATGAGACCAGGATGATAGACACCAAGAAAAGAAAGGAGGCAAGAGAGATGATGCCTACAGCATCCGGTGTTCCAAGAAGGTCTCCCATCCTTGTACTGACCGGACTCGACGTTGCTTCACTGCCGAGATCAAACGAGATCGGGTGCATTCAACGTGATCTGGCCGTAGACGTTAGAGGGCGTTAGATGGGTCCACTTGTATGAGACCCGGATGATAGACACCAAGAAAAGAAAGGAGGCAAAAGAGATGATGCCTACAGCATCCGGTGTTCCAAGAAGTTCTCCGATCCTTGTACTGACCGGACTCGACGTTGCTTAACTACCGAGATCAAACGAGATCGGGTGCATTCAACGTGATCTGGCCGTAGACGTTAGAAGGCGTTAGAGGGGTCCACTTGTATGAGACAGCATCCGGTGTTCCAAGAAGGTCTCCCATTCTTGTACTGACCGGACTCAACGTTGCTTAACTGCCGAGATCAAACGAGATCGGGTGCATTCAACGTGATCTGGCCGTAGACGTTAGAGGGCGTTAGAGGGGTCCACTTGTATGAGACCCGAAAGATAGACACCAAGAAAAGAAAGGAAAAGAAAAGGAAGGAGGCAAAGAGATGATGCCTACAGCATCCGGTGTTCCAAGAAGTGTCCCATCCTTGTACTGACCGGACTTGACGTTGCTTAACTGCCAAGATCGAACGAGATCGGGTGCATTCAACGTGATCCGGCCGTAGACGTTAGAGGGCGTTAGAGGGGTCCACTTGTATGAGACCCGGATGATAGACACCAAGAAAAGAAAGGAGGCAAAGAGATGATGCCTACAGCATCCGGTGTTCCAAGAAGGTCTCCCATCCTTGTACTGACCGGACTCGACGTTGCTTAACTGCCGAGATCAAACTAGATCGGGTGCATTCAACGTGATCTGGCCGTAGACGTTAAAGGACGTTAGAGGGGTCGACTTGTATGAGACCCGTATGATAGACACCAAGAAAAGAAAGGAGGCAAAAGAGATGATGCCTACAGCATCCGGTGTTCCAAGAAAGTCTCTCATCCTTGTACTGACCGGACTCGACGTTGCTTAACTACCGAGATCGAACGAGATCCGGTGCATTCAACGTGATCTGGCCGTAGATGTTAGAGGGCCACCTCTGGGTCCACTTGTATGAGACCCGGATGATAGACACCAAGAAAAGAAAAGAAAAGAAAAGAGGCAAAAGAGATGATGCCTACAGCATCCGGTGTTCCAAAAAGGTCTCCCATCCTTGTACTGACCGGACTCGACGTTGCTTAACTGCCGAGATCAAACTAGATCGGGTGCATTCAACGTGATCTGGCCGTAGACGTTAAAGGACGTTAGAGGGGTCCACTTGTATGAGACCCGTATGATAGACACCAAGAAAAGAAAGGAGGCAAAAAAGATGATGCCTACAGCATCCGGTGTTCCAAGAAGGTCTCTCATCCTTGTACTGACCGGACTCGACGTTGCTTAACTACCGAGTTCGGGTGCATTCAACGTGATCTGGCGGTAGATGTTAGAGGGCGTCCTTAGGGTCCACTTGTATGAGACCCGGATGATAGACACCAAGAAAAGAAAGAAGGCAAAAGAGATGATGCCTACAGCATCCGGTGTTCCAAGAAGGTCTCCCATCCTTGTACTGACCGGACTCGACGTTGCTAAACTACCGAGATCGAACGAGATCGGGTGCATTCAACGTGATCTGGTCGTAGACGTTAGAGGGCGTTAGAGGGCGTTAGAGGGGTCCACTTGTATGAGACCCGGATAATAGACACCAAGAAAAGAAAGGAGGCAAAAGAGATGATGCCTACAGCATCCGGTGTTCCAAGAAGGTCTCCCATCCTTGTGCTGACCGGACTCGACGTTGCTTAACTACCGAGATCGAACGAGATCGGGTGCATTCAACGTGATCTGGCCGTAGACGTTAGAGGGCCTCCTCTGGGTCCACTTGTATGAGACCCGGATAATAGTCACCAAGAAAAGAAAAGAAAAGAAAGGAGGCAAAAGAAATGATGCCTAAGCATCCGGTGTTCCAAGAGGGTCTCCCATCCTTGTACTGACCGGACTCGACGTTGCTTAACTACCAAGATCGAATGAGATCTGGTGCATTCAACGTGATCTGCCGTAGACTTTAGAGGGCCTCCTCTGGGTCCACTTGTGTGAGACCCGGATGTTAGACACCAAGAAAAGAAAAGACAAGAAAAGAAAAGAAAGGAGGCTAAAGAGTTGATGCCTACAACATCCGGTGTTCCAAGAAGGTCTCCCATCCTGTACTGACCGGACTCGACGTTGCTTAACTGCCAAGATTGAACGAGATCGGGTGCATTCAACGTGGTCTGGCCGTAGACGTTAGAGGGCGTTAGAGGGGTCCACTTGTATGAGACCCGGATGATAGACACCAAGAAAAGAAAGGAGGCAAGAGAAATGATGCCTACAGCATCCGGCGTTCCAAGAAGGTCTCCCATCCTTGTACTGACCGGACTCGACGTTGCTTCACTGCCGAGATCAAACGAGATCGGATGCATTTAACGTGATCTGGCCGTAGTCGTTAGAGGGCGTTAGAGGGGTCCACTTGTATGAGACCCGGATGATAGACACCATGAAAAGAAAGGAGGCAAAAGAGATGATACCTACAGCATCCGGTGTTCCAAGAAGGTCTCTCATCCTTGTACTGACCGGACTCGACGTTGCTTCACTACCGAGATCAAACGAGATCGGGTGCATTCAACGTGATCTGGCGGTAGATGTTAGAGGGCGTCCTCAGGGTCCACTTGTATGAGACCCGGATGATAGACACCAAGAAAAGAAAGGAGGCAAAAGAGATGATGCCTACAGCATCCGGTGTTCCAAGAAGGTCTCCCATCCTTGTACTGACCGGACACGACGTTGCTTAACTACCGAGATCGAACGAGATCGGCTGCATTCAACGTGATCTGGCCCTAGACGTTAGAGGGCGTCCTCTGGGTCCACTTGTATGAGACCCGGACAATAGACACCAAGAAAAGAAAGGAGGCAAAAGAGATGATGCCTACAGCATCCGGTGTTCCAAGAAGGTCTCCCATCCTTGTGCTGACCGGACTCGACGTTGCTTAACTACCGAGATCGAACGAGATCGGGTGCATTCAACGTGATCTGGCCGTAGACGTTAGAGGGCGTCCTCTGGGTCCACTTGTATGTGACCCGGATAATAGTCACCAAGAAAAGAAAAAAAGGAAGGAGGCAAAAGAGATGATGCCTAAGCATCCGGTGTTCTAAGAAGGTCTCCCATCCTTGTACTGACCAGACTCGACGTTGCTTAACTACCGAAATCGAACGAGATCGGGTGCATTCAACGTGATCTGGCCGTAGACGTTAGAAGGCCTCCTCTGGATCCACTTGTATGAGACCTGGATGTTAGACACCGAGAAAAAAAAAGAAAAGAAAAGAAAGGAGGCAAAAGAGATGATGCCTACAGCATCCTGTGTTCCAAGAAGGTCTCCCATCCTTGTACTGACCGGACTCAACGTTGCTTAACTGCCAAGATCGAACGAGATCGGATGCATTCAACGTGATCTGGCCGTAGACGTTAGAGGGCCTCCTCTGGGTCCACTTGTATGAGACCCGGATGATAGACACCAAGAAAAGAAAAGAAAACAAAAGAAAAGAAAAGAAAGGAGGCAAAAGAGATGATGCCTACAGCATCCGGTGTTCCAAGAAGGTTTCCCATCCTTGTACTGACCGGACTCGACGTTGCTTAACTGCCAAGATCAAACGAGATCGGGTGCATTCAAAGTGATCTGGCCGTAGACGTTAGAGGGCCTCCTCTGGGTCCACTTGTATGAGACCCGGATGTTAGACACCAAGAAAAGAAAAGAAAAAAAAAGAAAGGAGGCAAAAGAGATGATGCCTACAACATCCGGTGTTCCAAGAAGGTCTCCCATCCTTGTACTGACCGGACTCGACGTTGCTTAACTGCCAAGATCGAACGAGATCGGGTGCATTCAACGTGATCTGGCCGTAGACGTTAGAGGGCCTCCTCTGGGTCCACTTGTATGAGACCCGGATGATAGACATCAAGAAAAGAAAAGAAAACAAAAGCAAAGAAAGGAGGCAAAAGAGATTATGCCTACAGCATCCGGTGTTCCAAGAAGGTTTCCCATGCTTGTACTGACCGGACTCGACGTTGCTTAACTGCCGAGATCAAACGAGATCGGGTGCATTCAACGTGATCTGGCCGTAGACGTTAGAGGGTGTTAGAGGGGTCCACTTGTATGAGACCCGAAAGACAAACACCAAGAAAAGAAAGGAAAAGAAAAGAAAAGGAAGGAGGTAAAGAGATGATGCCTACAGCATCCGGTGTTCCAAGAAGTCTCCCATCCTTGTACTGACCGGACTCGACGTTGCTTAACTGCCGAGATCAAACAAGATCGGGTGCATTCAAGGTGATCTGGCCGTAGACGTTAGAGGGCGTTAGAGCGGTCGACTTGTATGAGACCCGTATGATAGACACCAAGAAAAGAAAGGAGGTAAAAGAAATGATGCCTACAGCATCCGGTGTTCCAAGAAGGTCTCTCATCCTTGTACTGACCGGACTCGACGTTGCTTAACTACCGAGGTCGAACGAGATCGGGTGCATTCAACGTGATCTGGCCGTAGACGTTAGAGGGCCTCCTCTGGGTCCACTTGTATGAGACCCGGATGATAGACACCAAGAAAAGAAAAGAAAACAAAAGAAAGGAGGCAAAAGAGATGATGCCTACAGCATCCGGTGTTCAAAGAAGGTCTCCCATCCTTGTACTGACCGGCTCGACGTTGCTTAACTACCGAGATCGAACGAGATCGGGTGCATCCAACGTGATCTGGCCGTAGACGGTAGAGGGCGTTAGAGGGGTCCACTTGTATGAGACCCGGATGATAGACACCAAGAAAAGAAAGGAGGCAAAAGAGATGATGCCTACAGCATCCGGTGTTCCAAGAAGGTCTCTCATCCTTGTACTGACCGGACTCCACCTTGCTTAACTACCGAGATTGAACGAGATTGGGTGCATTCAACGTGATCTGGCCGTAGACGTTAGAGGGCGTTAGAGGGGTCCACTTGTATGAGACCCGGATGATAGACACCAAGAAAAGAAAGGAGGCAAAAAAGATAATGCCTACAGCATCCGGTGTTCCAAGAAGGTCTCTCATCCTTGTACTGACCGGACTCGACGTTGCTTAACTACCGAGGTCGAACGAGATCGGGTGCATTCAACGTGATCTGGCGGTAAATGTTAGAGGGCGTCCTCAGGGTCCACTTGTATGAGACCCGGATGATAGACACCAAGAAAAGAAAGAAGGCAAAAGAGATGATGCCTACAGCATCCGGTGTTCCAAGAAGGTCTCCCATCCTTGTACTGACCGGACTCAACGTTGCTTCACTACCGAGATCGAACGAGATCGGGTGCATTCAACGTGATCTGGCCGTAGACGTTAGAGGGCGTTAGAGGGGTCCACTTGTATGAGACCCGGATAATAGACACCAAGAAAAGAAAGGAGGCAAAAGAGATGATGCCTACAGCATCCGGTGTTCAAAGAAGGTCTCCCATCCTTGTACTGACCGGCTCGACGTTGCTTAACTACCGAGATCGAACGAGATCGGGTGCATCCAACGTGATCTGGCCGTAGACGGTAGAGGGCGTTAGAGGGGTCCACTTGTATGAGACCCGGATGATAGACACCAAGAAAAGAAAGGAGGCAAAAGAGATGATGCCTACAGCATCCGGTGTTCCAAGAAGGTCTCTCATCCTTGTACTGACCGGACTCGACGTTGCTTAACTACCGAGATTGAACGAGATTGGGTGCATTCAACGTGATCTGGCCGTAGACGCTAGAGGGCGTTAGAGGGGTCCACTTGTATGAGACCCGGATGATAGACACCAAGAAAAGAAAGGAGGCAAAAAAGATAATGCCTACAGCATCCGGTGTTCCAAGAAGGTCTCTCATCCTTGTACTGACCGGACTCGACGTTGCTTAACTACCGAGGTCGAACGAGATCGGGTGCATTCAACGTGATCTGGCGGTAGATGTTAGAGGGCGTCCTCAGGGTCCACTTGTATGAGACCCGGATGATAGACACCAAGAAAAGAAAGAAGGCAAAAGAGATGATGCCTACAGCATCCGGTGTTCCAAGAAGGTCTCCCATCCTTGTACTGACCGGACTCGACGTTGCTTAACTACCGAGATCGAACGAGATCGGGTGCATTCAACGTAATCTCGCGGAAGATGTTAGAGGGCGTTTTCAGGGTCCACTTGTATGAGACCCGGATGATAGACACCAAGAAAAGAAAGGAGGCAAAAGAGATGATGCCTACAGCATCCGGTGTTCAAAGAAGGTCTCCCATCCTTGTACTGACCGGACTCGACGTTGCTTAACTACTGAGATCAAACGAGATCGGGTGCATTCAACGTGATCTTGCCGTAGACGTTAGAGGGCGTCCTCTGGGTCCACTTGTATGAGACCCGGATAATAGTCACCAAGAAAAGAAAAGAAAAGAAAAGAAAAGAAAAGAAAATAAAGGAGGCAAAAGAGATGATGCCTACAGCATCCGGTGTTCCAAGAAGGTCTCCCATCCTTGTACTGGCCGGACTCGACGTTGCTTAACTGCCAAGATCGAACGAGATCGGGTGCATTCAACGTGATCTGGCCGTAGACGTTAGAGGGCGTTAGAGGGGTCCACTTGTATGAGACCCGGATGATAGACACCAAGAAAAGAAAGGAGACAAAAGGGATGATGCCTACAGCATCCGGTGTTCCAAGAAGTTCTCCGATCCTTGTACTCACCGGACTCGACGTTGCTTAACTACCGAGATCAAACGAGATCGGGTGCATTTAACGTGATCTGGCCGTAGACGTTAGAAGGCGTTAGAGGGGTCCACTTGTATGAGACCCGGATGATAGACACCAAGAAAAGAAAGGAGGCAAAAGAGATGATGCCTACAGCATCCGGTGTTCCAAGAAGGTCTCCCATCCTTGAAACGACCGGACTTGACGTTGCTTAACTACCGAGATCGAACGAGATCGGGTGCATTCAACGTGATCTGGCCGTAGACGTTAGAGGGCGTTAGAGGGGTCCACTTGTATGAGACCCGGATGATAGACACCAAGAAAAGAAAGGAGGCAAAAGAGATGATGCCTACAGCATCCGGTGTTCCAAGAAGGTCTCCCATCCTTGTACTGACCGGACTCGACGTTGCTTAACTGCCGAGATCAAACGAGATCGGGTGCATTCAACGTGATCTGGCCGTAGACGTTAGAGGGCGTTAGAGGGGTCCACTTGTATGAGACCCGGATGATAGACAACAAGAAAAGAAAGGAGACAAAAGAGATGATGCCTACAGCATCCTGTTTTCCAAGAAGGTCTCCCATCCTTGTACTGACCGGACTCGACCTTGCTTAACTGCCGAGATCAAACGAGATCGGGTGCATTCAACGTGATCTGGCCGTAGACGTTAGAGGGCGTTAGAGGGGTCCACTTGTATGAGACCCGGATGATAGACACCAAGAAAAGAAAGGAGGCAAAAGAGATGATGCCTACAGCATCCGGTGTTCCAAGAAGGTCTCCCATCCTTGTACTGACCGGACTCCACGTTGGTTAACTACTGAGATCGAACGAGATCGGGTGCATTCAACGTGATCTGGCCGTAGACGTTAGAGGGCGTCCTCTGGGTCCACTTGTATGAGACCCGGATAATAGTCACCAAGAAAAGAAAAGAAAAGAAAGGAGGCAAAAGAGATGATGCCTACAGTATCCAGTGTTCCAAGAAGGTCTCCCATCCTTGTACTGACCGGACTCGACGTTGCTTAACTACCGAGATCGAATGAGATCGGGTGCATTCAACGTGATCTGGCCGTAGACGTTAGAGGGCCTCCTCTGGGTCCACTTGTATGAGACCCGGATGTTAGACACCAAGAAAAGAAAAGACAAGAAAAGAAAAGAAAAGAAAGGAGGCAAAAGAGATGATGCCTACAGCATCCGGTTTTCCAAGAAGGTCTCCCATCCTTGTACTGACCGGACTCGACGTTGCTTAACTGCCAAGATCGAACGAAATCGGGTGCATTCAACGTGATCTGGCCGTAGACGTTAGAGGGCGTTAGAGGGGTCCACTTGTATGAGACCCGGATGATAGACACCAAGAAAAGAAAGGAGGCAAAAAAGATGATGCCTACAGCATCCGGTGTTCCAAGAAGGTCTCTCATCCTTGTACTGACCGGACTCGACCTTGCTTAACTACCGAGATCGAACGAGATCGGGTGCATTCAACGTTATCTGGCGGTAGATGTTAGAGGGCGTCCTCAGGGTCCACTTGTATCAGACCCGGATGATAGACACCAAGAAAAGAAAGGAGGCAAAAGAGATGATGCCTACAGCATCCGGTGTTCCAAGAAGGTCCCCCATCCTTGTACTGACTGGACTCGACGTTGCTTAACTACCGAGATCGAACGAGATCGGGTGCATTCAACGTGATCTGGCCGTAGACGTTAGAGGGCGTTAGAGGGGTCCACTTGTATGAGACCAGGATAATAGACACCAAGAAAAGAAAGGAGGCAAAAGAGATGATGCCTAAGCATCCGGTGTTCCAAGAAGGTCTCCCATCCTTGTGCTGACCAGACTCGACGTTGCTTAACTACCGAGATCGAACGAGATCGGGTGCATTCAACGTGATCTGGCCGTAGACGTTATAGGGCGTCCTCTGGGTCCACTTGTATGAGACCCGGATAATAGTCACCAAGAAAAGAAAAGAAAAGAAAAGAAAGGAGGCAAAAGAGATGATGCCTAAGCATCCGGTGTTCCAAGAGGGTCTCCCATCCTTGTACTGACCGGACTCGACGTTGCTTAACTACCGAGATCGAATGAGATCGGGTGCATTCAACGTGATCTGGCCGTAGACGTTAGAGGGCTTCCTCTGGGTCCACTTGTATGAGACCCGGATGTTAGACACCAAGAAAAGAAAAGACAAGAAAAGAAAAGAAAAGGACGGAGGCAAAAGAGTTGATACCTACAGCATCCGGTGTTCCAAGAAGGTCTCCCATCCTTGTACTGACCGGACTCGACGTTGCTTAACTGCCAAGATCGAACGAGATCGGGTGCATTTAACGTGATCTGGCCGTTGACGTTAGAGGACCTCCTCTGGGTCCACTTGTATGAGACCCAGATGATAGACACCAAGAAAAGAAAAGAAAACAAAAGAAAAGAAAGGAGGCAAAAGAGATGATGCCTACAGCATCCGGTGTTCCAAGAAGGTCTCTCATCCTTGTACTGACCGGACTCGACGTTGCGTAACTACCGAGATCGGGTGCATTCAACGTGATCTGGCCGTAGACGTTAGAGGGCGTTAGAGGGGTCCATTTGTATGAGACCCGGATGATAGACACCAAGAAAAGAAAGGAGACAAAAGAGATGATGCCTACAGCATCAGGTGTTCCAAGAAGGTCTCCCATCCTTGTACTGACCGGACTCGACGTTGCTTAACTGCCGAGATCAAACGAGATCGGGTGCATTCAACGTGATCTGGCCGTAGACGTTAGAGGGCGTTAGAGGGATCCACTTGTATGAGACCCGGATGATAGACACCAAGAAAAGAAAGGAGACAAAAGAGATGATGCCTACAGTATCCGGTGTTCCAAGAAGGTCTCCCATCCTTGTACTGACCGGACTCGACGTTGGTTAACTACTGAGATCGAACGAGATCGGGTGCATTCAACGTGATCTGGCCGTAGACGTTACAGGGCGTCCTCTGGGTCCACTTGTATGAGACCCGGATAATAGTCACCAAGAAAAGAAAAGAAGAGAAAGGAGGCAAAACGTTGCTTAACTACCGAGATCGAATAAGATCGGGTGCATTGAACGTGATCTGGCCGTAGACGTTAGAGGGCCTCCTCTGGGTCCACTTGTATGAGACCCGGATGTTAGACACCAAGAAGAGAAAAGAAAACAAAGAAAAGAAAAGAAAGGAGGCAAAAGAGATGATGCCTACAGCATCCGGTTTTCCAAGAAGGTCTCCCATCCTTGTACTGACCGGACTCGACGTTGCTTAACTGCCAAGATCGAACAAGATTGGGTGCATTCAACGTGATCTGGCCGTAGACGTTAGAGGGCGTTAGAGGGGTCCACTTGTATAAGACCCGGATGATAGACACCAAGAAAAGAAAGGAGGCAAAAGAGATGATGCCTACAGCATCCGGTGTTCCAAGAAGGTCTCCCATCCTTGAAACGACTAGACTTGACGTTGCTTAACTACCGAGATCGAACGAGATCGGGTGCATTCAACGTGATCTGGCCGTAGACGTTAGAGGGCGTTAGAGGGGTCACTTGTATGAGACCCGGATGATAGACACCAAGAAAAGAAAGGAGGCAAAATAGATGATGCCTACAGCATCCGGTGTTCCAAGAAGGTCTCCCATCCTTGTACTGACCGGACTCGACGTTGCTTAACTGCCGAGATCAAATGAGATCGGGTGCATTCAACGTGATCAGGCCGTAGACGTTAGAGGGGGTTAGAGGGGTCCACTTGTATGAGACCCGGATGATAGACACCAAGAAAAGAAAGGAGACAAAAGAGATGATGCCTACAGCATCCGGTTTTCCAAGAAGGTCTCCCATCCTTGTGCTGACCGGACTCGACGTTGCGTAACTGCCGAGATCGAACGAGATCGGGTGCATTAAATGTGATCTGGCCGTAGACGTTAGAGGGCGTTAGAGGGGTCCACTTGTATGAGACCCGGATGATAGACACCAAGAAAAGAAAGGAGACAAAAGAGATGATGCCTACAGCATCCGGTTTTCCAAGAAGGTCTCCCATCCTTGTGCTGACCGGACTCGACGTTGCTTAACTGCCGAGATTAAACGAGTTCGGGTGCATTCAACGTGATCTGGCCGTAGACGTTAGAGGGCGTTAGAGGGGTCCACTTGTATGAGACCCGGATGATAGACACCAAGAAAAGAAAGGAGGCAAAAAAGATGATGCCTACAGCATCCGGTGTTCCAAGTAGGTCTCCCATCCTTGTACTGACCGGATTTGACGTTGCTTAACTACCGAGATCGAACGAGATCGGGTGCATTCAACGTAATCTGGCGGTAGATGTTAGAGGGCGTTTTCAGGGTCCACTTGTATGAGACCCGGATGATAGACACCAAGAAAAGAAAGGAGGCAAAAGAGATGATGCCTACAGCATCCGGTGTTCCAAGAAGGTCTCCCATCCTTGTACTGACCGGACTCCACGTTGGTTAACTACTGAGATCGAACGAGATCGGGTGCATTCAACGTGATCTGGCCGTAGACGTTAGAGGGCGTCCTCTGGGTCCACTTGTATGAGACCCGGATAATAGTCACCAAGAAAAGAAAAGAAAAGAAAGGAGGCAAAA